>JAHZNC010001716.1:0-26058 GCA_027744095.1 Zhuqinia jingwanae
CTTCAATCTAATCCATCCATCATAACAAAAACCACTTTTCAAGTGTCTCTTTTAAGGAAATGAGATTTTTTCAACCCTTTTTTCTTCCTTCCTCTTTTCCTTTGCAGGAGTAAGAGTATGCAGTAAAATAATAATACCGTTATCTCAAAAATATGTATGTATGTATATATATATATACCTGCCAAATGATTTTAGAAAATTTAAGGATAATTTTCATATTGATATTTTGCACTAAAAATATTACATATCTGATAATACCTAAGAGAGGATTCTGGTATTTTTTTCTTGGCTGCTTCTACAAAAATGATGGAATTATGAACACGGTAGCAAAATAATTCGAGTAGCAAGACATCATACATACATCATACCTATTAATATTGTATAAATGTTTTCTTGAAGATCACACTCAACGAGAGTTACATGCTTATATTGTATTAAATAAATATATAGAGATATAATTGGATCTCTAGATGTGATATAACATTATGCATTTGGGTCAGAATAATAGGAAGATCAGCCAAAAGCTCCTACTACTTCTCTCTTTTTCAACAAATCTGCCCAACTCTCATCCGCACAAGTGACCACCGACGAACAATGGTAGAAAAAAGGATGATAATGCCTCTTTCTCAATTTTCTTTGGTCACTTGTATTTCATTTTTACTGCAATAGTAATAAAGGTTTTGGTATAGTAGTAGTACGGAATGTCCGTATTCTCTTTTGCATTTTAAGCTAACTCTAAAACTGCTTAAAATAGCCCAAAATATATACAACATCCAACAAAGAAAAAAAAATAGTGACCATTTATTTTATTTCCCCCAGAGTGATCCTTGTCCTGTTTATTCAACAAAAGCCAAAAACCCATCCCATGTAAGAGTTTATATATGTATAAAAATTAAACGTTTGAAAGTCCAGCACAGAGAAGCAGAAGTAGTATATAGCAGCTGTATTTGCTAACAGGCACGTTCATCTGAGGAAATCTTAAAAATTCCAAATCCCTTTTTCTTCGTTCACTTAAAAATGGATTGGGAGAAAACGGTAAATTTTTTGACGTGTTTTATTTCCAATCTTTGGGGATGGGTAAACATATAAACGTATTATTATGATGGACGTATATATTATCATGTGCGTTAACATTTTTATTTTTACATTTCCCGTTATGTTATTTGCTTATTGCTTGCTTATTATTACGGTACTTACTATAATCGTACGCCTCGCCTATTTTTTGATACAATTTCAACCACCTTTTTAATGAGATAAACAGTCAAAAAAAATACAACCGGTTATTCTTATTCTCTTGTTTTTGACCAAATCAAAAACCAAATAGTTAAGACATTTTTTTGTATTTATAATATTTTTTGTCAGCATTGTAAAGAGATACTGCAATCCATATGCCAAGATCTCATTTCTTGAATGTATAGCCTGTGGACATGCACAATGAAGGCAATAGTGACGATTGACAATAAAAATTGTTGTTGATGAAAAACGTTGTATTATTTGTGTCATTTGCTTTTCTAACAAGATTTTTATTGTATGACACACACAAGCTCTATAAAACTGTTACACTATACATACATATATGTAAGTTGTAAGTGTATACGTAAGTAAACGTAAGCTACTTTTGAAAGTTACAAAAGAACACAGAAACTTTGTATTTCTTTATTTGTACTTCATATACGTACCTTCACGGCTTTACTTGGACAAAAAAAAGTAAAAATAGGATTACATGACACAGATTTCATATTTATTTTGATACGGTATCTACTTATCCAGATACAGAGAATGAGCTTGTAAAAGAGAAAAAATGATAACTTTGCTTAGTTTTTTTTTCTGTCACATGTCTGTCTGTTGTAAAATGCCTATATCAAATTGTAACGGTACAAAAAAATTTCATGCAAAATATTATGTTGAATGAATAAATTGCTAAAAACTGAGCTGAAGCCGATATAATAAGTAAATATATATTTTAATTCAAATTGGTTCTATTTATCAACTTTAGAATCATGTTTTTTTGGATGTAAAAATGATTTTTTTAATCGTTTGATTTTTTTGTGGGGTTTTTTAAGAAAACTTTTTGAACATAAATAAAAATGTCACGCGTTACATCAAGTTTGCTTGTCTAGCTCCAAATAATAATCTTTCATTGTTTCCTTCTGTTCTCCCATCAGATNTTTTTTTGTGGGGTTTTTTAAGAAAACTTTTTGAACATAAATAAAAATGTCACGCGTTACATCAAGTTTGCTTGTCTAGCTCCAAATAATAATCTTTCATTGTTTCCTTCTGTTCTCCCATCAGATTATGACATGCATGTGGCAAGCGTACATAAACGCTGTGGGGGAGTTCAGTTCTTCAGTAGTGGTTTAAGGTGGTGTGGGTGGCTCCAAAAATGTTCCGGCTCTTTTGAAAATATACATTTATAAATCTTTTTATACAGAAATCTCAGAGTTTTTTTTCGTCTACCTATCCTTGAATTGAATGAAAAAATATATGAACAAATGAATGAATGAAAGGTAAAAAGGTAAACTATCATAATAATAATCTCATGTCTCAAGAACCGCTACACACGACATTCATTCCTTTATACCGAATAAAAGAATGCAACAACAACATATTATTATTATGTTTTATTTTTACGTGTTATGTAAAATTTGTGGAGGAGTAGTAGCACTTTGTCGAGATTAAAAAAATGAAATAGAAAAATGAGGAAAATTGCTTTTGTACGAGTTGATGCTTGACACATGTCAATTTTGTTATAAGCTTACTGCAGAAAATTATGTTTTTCTTTTACAGTTGATTAGTTCGATTATTATTTGCCTCGTTTTAGGAATAATATTTTTTTACATTCGAATTAAAGGCAGGGAGGTAGATTGACTTCTCAGGAGACAGAGTCCATTGAATTGAGTTGTTACTCGTTTGGCCACGACACTTGTCAAAGTTGATTTTTACATTGACAAAATTGACATGAGAAAAAAAGTATAAAAAACATGTCATAGTTTAAGATTAGTAGTTCAGAAAATTTAAAGCTGAAATTGTCATATTCCTAAAATTTTATAACTACTATAAATTTGAAATTATCATTCATTAGCTTACATGTATGATGGACCATTTACTGCTGGAAGATAATAGTTATACATAAATACGTCATTTAGAAACAGCAACTAATGTAAACATATTAGTGCATCAGTTGATTATATTGTTTTTGTTGGTTTGTAACAGAATTATATGAGTCTAGCTGCTTACCAGACTGACCACTGCCAACCATAAAATATTCATCATTATAAACAAACGAGACAAAATACTATTAGTAAAGCTTTGAAATTAAAGAAAACATGAAAAACAGAGTGGTAGTAGTGATGCATAATGAGTAATAAATGGATGATAGAAAAAGTCCTTGACTAACTCATTGGTTTGACCTGAAATCAGACGTAATTACGATTGGTTGTAAAACTAGTATAATTTTAGTTTGGACAATGAATGAATTGAAGCGAGTAATCACACGTCAAAGTCAAGATGATAATGAGTTGGTTTTAAAGATGCATGCATGTACACTACATCATCAAAAATAGTAGTAAAAGACGATGATGATGATGATGTTCAAGATGATAAAGTGTAGAACGAGTTTGGAAGGAAGAGACGAGGAAACAAATTGTAGAAATTAACCAAATTTTGTTGTAATGATTAACTCTTTTAAATGCAATTATCTAAGATTGTATTGTGCAAGCAGTCAGCAAAAACAAGCGAAATAATAAGGTTGAGACTTGAGTGGAAAATTGGGAAATCCTCTAAGAAAGTTGATCTTCTTATAACTTGTTTATCTATTTTAAATGATTTTGTTGTTTTTGTTTAAAAGAGTGTTGAACCCAAAAATAATCACATTATCTACGCGTAACTTCCCTAGTTCTTTCAACGTAGATAGCAAATATTACGTGTGAATAAAACCACTTCATTATAATAATTAAAATAGATGCATTCACATATATGATCAGCACTATCAGCAGTAGATCTTCAATGCCATATGAGTTGCAGCATGCATGCGTATTATTATGTCATGCATGTATATCGGTATATACACAAATATATGGATTTAAAAAGACATGTTTAAACCGTTTAATCCGTGACACAATAAAACTTTCCGGCCCTTTTTAAACTTTTGGCAGTTTTACTACTTAATTACAAGTGGTTTTTGTGTGAGAAACCATTTAAGGTCACAGCAATAAGGTAGCATTTTAATGTAACATGATGTCATGCGTGCAAGGGGCACTCAGATTAATAATAATTATTGCCGAACTTATGAAACAATAGATCCTTTGTTTTAGACGATGCCACACACACATAACTTCAAGTCATATTTCAACTTGATTTTTTTTGGGTCTTTCCAGTATCTCTGCTCTCCTTGTTTTTGTTTTAACACAATAAATGTCACAACGCAGTAGTTGTAGACAAAAACATTCTCCTGTCTCTTTTGTCTACTTGTGTTGTAATTAATCCTATTTTCCTCACCTTCAGAAAGTCCTTGCTTGGTTATACATGCATGTATTGTGATATTTTAAATTCTACAAAACAAAAATTAGGGTGAAAAATCTCTGTGAGATTGATATCCAATATATGTACAAACTCTGATGTGTCACAAAAAAAAAATCAGTGAAGATTACTAAGCATGCACGATGGTTTTTGAGCCAGTTTTATTCAACAAAATTAAAAGAGAACAATTTCTGTACATAATTTTATTGAAACACTCAGTTAAAAAGAACTCAAAATTCCAAAATATTATTATTACAACAATCATTCTCATCTCCTTCGCAGCACGTGTTCCTAATACATACGTAATCATCATCATGATCACCACTTACAATTGAACAAAAAATGAGGAACAATTCTTCCAGATTAGTTGAAAGTTGGCTTGTCACGTCATATCCGTCAAAAAATCATTGTTGCACATTGTCCACATTTAACAAAATTATTATTAATGCTTGTTGTATGGCATAAAATACAGTAAAATAACGTTTGGGCTTGATTTGTAAGTAGATGAAAACGGTTATAGTTATGTCATGTCATAGTCATGTGTAACATATTATGTTTATTATGGGACTTTATAATAAAAATATGATTTAATCTTATTTCAATTGAAGAGAACTAGGAACGTTGAAAATAAAAGAATTGCACTGTCCCTTGTCCCTTCAACGCAACATAAGTAATTGAGACCGGTTCGCTTGGCCAATGCCCAAGACAGATTTTTTTCTCTGATCTAATCTAGCCCCAAAAACACCCAACCCAATTTCTATAAACATATATTCTCTCTTCTCAAAGAACTCTTATTTTACATCATTTTTTTTTGCTAGCCGAAAATGTTTCTCATACAAACACTGGACTCTTCCATTATTAAACACAATTGAGCTCTTTTGTGGGCATATTGAATGTTATTATGGGCTTGTCATGTCCTTGCTGCAGTTTCACAAGAAAATTTCACTTTGCATAAAAATACAGAGCACCAAGCATAAAAATTACTCAGCTATGGACATTGGCAGCTAGAACGTTTTAAAGCTATATTTTTTCCACTTTCCAGAATAAATGAGAAAAAAAGAATCATGTTACTGTGTACACTTCTGTTTATTATAATGTGTAAAATTCTGATCTTAACAATAAATAACAAATCTTTTAAGATTTTCGTCTAAAATTTACTAGACGTAAAAGAAAAAGGAACCTCTTACGTTCTCGCCTCGCCTTGAGACGAAAGAAGGGTTGAAGAAAAAAGGATTCAACAATTCACAGAGTGATGACTGAAGCAACAAACTACAAAAAAACTATTGTTCATGCAACTTTTTTCCAAAAAAAAAAGTTTCTTCACTGCTTTACCATTTGCAACTACAAAAAAAGAGTTAAAAGATGTTTTGAAAAGGTTTGGATTTTTTTCAGAGGACATCTGTAGTGTATAGCCTTGCATGGCTGTGGGAGGGAGTTTACGTTTTTTCCATCTTCAGCTTTGCATTACAATCTTAAACTAGCAAGTATTATTCCCTTTTATCACATCTCCCACTAACCGCACAAAGTCCTTGGTTATCAAAAAACAAGATATATTTTTTCTTGAAAGTAAAAGGCCCAAAATTATTGAATCACATTGCTATGTTCTTGTCTTGAATAAAGAGTACAATATATAATCTTTAGGTAATATGTTGATGTTATATGATACGATGATAATAATATTGCTTTTAATACGCCTGTGCTGAGTCTGATGGAAACAAATGAAGCGAGGAAACGTAAATATTTTGTAAAAGATACTTGAAGGTGATCAATTTATTAATTAAAATAAAGTTGTTCACCTTCAAATATACGTATAAATATATATATAGAGATAGAGATTGAAAGTATAAACGAATAAACATAAACCAAACCTTGATAATGTAATTTAATATTTTATTCAAAACCCATTTTGAAATGTAAATTTTACAAGAAAACATTGTCGCTATACGCAGGTTATCCGGCGGTTTATTATTGTCCTTGTTCATGATAGGATATATATATTAGTTTAAATTATTTGCATAAGGAATCAAACATTCATAAAGTGTCTCAATGTTATTGTTATATCGAATATTTGTTACTTATATAATTAATTACATTACATCATCGCGAATTATATACCTTACTTAAATATAAGTAGGCTTGTTGACTAGAAGTATTGAAGTAAATTAAAAATTAACACAGGAAAATATGCTTTATTTGAAAAACTGGAAAGTTTAAAGGAACGGGACATTTAGAATTACGCTCAGATTTATATAAGACTGTACGGTACGATATATGATTCATTTCACACTTTCATTTCTCTACGGGATTATGGAATACTACGTTTTAGATATTTGGTGATTTGTGATAAAAAGGAACGCTGTCACTGTGATTGTGCTGTAAACTTCCCATGCTCTTCATCCCATTTACGAAGAAACTCCTCCACATTTGCGTGCCCAAACTTGACTGCATCATCTATAGGCAAGTGTCCCCAACTACAAAGAATGAAAAATTCATAAATCCGTTAGCTGTGTTGTATGTGGTTTGGCATACCCACTACTAGAGGAGGAAAACTACGACTTGTAAGGAAAACACTGTAAGTTAAATGGGTGAATCAGTAGAATTACTTACCGATCTTTCGGGGTATGAGAGACTTTGCAATGGTTAAGAAGATATTCCACACATTCTATATGACCCTAAAAATAATAAAGATTTACATAATATATAAATCATGATTTTAAAAGACAAAAAACTAACTCATTACTCATCAAAGATAACATTATTATTATCAGACCTCCGCGCTTGCCAAGTGCACAGCTGTTCTGCCATCGTAATCCATTGCACTCATGTCCATGCCAGAAAGATGAAGCCTACGCATGGAAGTAACGTCTCCGGAGGCAGCAGCAAACAACAGGTTGACGATATTTAGTCCTTTGGTTTCGTAGCGGTGACGGCGGGGATCAATTTTGTGGGAAGCATGACGTAGATTGTCATATTTGTGGAAATTAAAGACCTCAACGAGTTCCTGAAGGGTTCATAAATATTGAAGAATAGTAATAAAATAAATAATTTTAAATATTTCGCATAAATAAAACCACACTCGTACCCAGACGCTGCATTTCAGAAAATTGGAATATCATTATTACAACATGTAACGGAAATACAATTTATAATTAAAATATAAGAGACATGTACGCATACCTTAAAATACTGTAGCGTGTAATCAAATTTTTCTGCTAACGTTAACTCAGGTCTGACCATAGATTTCAAAAGTGAAATGACAATGATGGCACCAGCATTGACCATAGGATTATGTGGCTTCTCTGAAAATTACGATAAGTAAAATCTTGAGCAATACGATTTTTTTGGCATCATAGCAGCAAAGTCTAAATTAACTTACTATTGTAATCCAAAACAAGTTCATTGAACATTCGTCCACTAGGCTCCTGACCCACATATTGGTGAACTGTTTCTTCACCCAACTCATTAAGAGCGATGGCATATGTCAGAGGTTTAGAACACGATTGAAGTGTAAAGGGAACTGTCGTGTCTCCAATAGAATGACGTTGTCCATCAATGGTACAAATGGAAACACCCCAGAAATTTGGATTAACTCTGGCCAACTGAGGAATATACGACGCAACCTTTCCACCTGAGACCTTCTTACATTTGTCATACATATCTTCGATATGTTTGCAGAAATGCTGGAATTCGGGAACTGAAATATTATATTTACAATTTCTAGTGTTACCTTTCGTTCGTTCATTTAAACGAATATTTCAATGGTATTTATTGTGATTGCCAAACTAAACTTACTAATAAACTGTTTACGGAACGCCCTAGAAATCAGGACAATATTATCTGCAATGACTTTTTTGAAGTCTGCTCTATTCAACCGCAAGGTTTCGACTGATCCAATCGTTTGCCGGGGAAATTGTACTTCTTGCTCCCTGTGAACTTGTTTCAAGTTTTCAAAAAGTTCAGTCAGACGAGGATCAGTACGTCGTAATCCAGTTCGTTCCAGGGCCTGAGTAACATTAAATACACTCATGCTAAAAGTATATAATCATATGTCAGGCAAAAAGAAAAATTCAGTCCTTTCACTTACACCAAGGAAGTTTCCAACCAAAGCCACCTCCTCCTCCTTCTCCTGGAACATATCAAAAAGAAGATCGTCCACATTGCGATGAACTTGATGGGGATCCCTGATAAAATTGAACAACATGAATAATGAAATTTCATGAATTCAGTATAAAATTTCTTATCTTAGTAATCTAAGCCAAATGCCGAATCTAATAATTTCCTCCATTTCCCTCTCGCTACTACAGTAGTACTCACTGTGGCTCCGCAGTTTTCGTGTGACGGAAGACTTTAGAGGGTGCCATTGAATTCTTTCGAATTCTTGAAAACGCAAACTCAGGAATGTCGGAAGTACTATCAGTATTACTTTCATCCTCATCATCATCTTCATCATCATCATTTCCTGTTTGAAAGGATATTGTCTTTTGAACTGTCCTCTTGGTCGTTTTAATATTTGACTTTGACTGCTTTCCGGCGTCATTCAGATCATAATCAACTGGTTTGCTCTTTCTATCTCCATTAATCAATAATGAGTCCATTTCCGCTGTTGCTGATTCAATCCAATTCGAGGACGCAATACTCACATTCTTATCATTAGATGGTTTGCGATGATTGTGTTTTCTCTTTGGAATGGATGGGATGGTGCAAGATTCCTCACCACTTCCACTTTGACTGTGATGGCTCTCAAGAGAAGATGAATCTTGCCAATGTACCTCCATTTTCCCACTTTTTGAATCACTTTCTTCATACATCTCAGAAATTTCCGGACTTGGACTGAAATACCTGAGACTGGGAACTTCGCGTAAGTCTGATGCTGGAGAATTAAGTGAATCGCTAGAGTTGAGTGTAAGGGTGTCTTGGTGGGTATTTTCCATGTGGTGAAGGCCACTTAATGAGTGGGAATTACGTTTCGCAGGGCGGCGAGGAATATGTTTTTCATAAATGTTATGTTCGGACGAATCAAGTGAGTGTAGTGCATCGTACACACTTCTGAATCTTTGTGGGGGCTTGCCAGGATGACCATGGCCATTAGGAGATTGACCATAATGGGAATTACTGACTTCAGTATTGTTACTACTGCGCTCGGTTTTGCTTAACTTCATACTGATCGTCAAATGGAGTATAATATTTCGTATCAATTAGCACTATCGTGCTAAATTCACTTTAAAAGATTTAACTTGCGTCACTGTCTGTTATTTGTTACTTTTTGGGGCGAAGCGAAGTGTAAAACAATTTTTCTCTATCTGCTATCAAATTTATCAACTAAACGTTAAGTTTACATACCTGGCAGCTTCAATTGATGACTGAGACGCTGCAGCCTGGAACTCCTTCACTATATCACTTGTGGTCTGATCCTTGCTTTTGGAGGAGGACGAAAATGATCTCTCGGCTGTATTTACTAATTCCTGATTTGAGACAAAAGAGAACCCCGAAAAAAACGTTAGTACTTGTTTGCACAACACTTATTATTACATTCAACAATAAATTAGCAATAAAACGCGTCGCATAATGCGTAATACGAAATAAATTAACATTGATAACTATTAATTATTATCTAAGCAATATTATTATATTATATTATATATGTAGTTAAAAACGCCAACAAGCAACTCGTACACCCTGACCCTGTCCATCATTGTCCGGTGGATGTACGCAAATATTAATGCTCATTTTTTCGCAGTTCATTTTGCGTTGTGGTGATCCATTCCAATTCAAAAAGGATTTAAGTTTTCATTTTGCTAATTCCCAAATATATATAGTGAGTAAAATTATTTAACGTAAAATTAAAGCTGTTGTTTATTGGTTTTATAACAATTGATAAATAAACATGAACATGTAACACTCAGTGCAAATGACAAAGGGGAATAATAATGAGTAAGATCAAACTTTAGAACGGTTGCTTTGTTGCTTTAATTAATACCTACCTACAGCGATTCTATCTGTAACGCCTTTAAACACAAAATAACACAACAGTATCACCTCTAAGCAATAGCTAAATATATTCACATATTTTGTAACGTGCAAAAAATTGTCAAGAAAGTAAGAGCTACCTAATCACTCATTTTAAATTCTGGTATCTATTATGTGTGCGTTCATAGGTATATCATACCAGCAAATCCAACCAATAATATCAATATTACATAATGTCGTTTAGTTTGCATTTGGAAATGCCTACCTACATATACTAACTGTAGCTCAGTTACTGTACTGATTAAATTACGACTGCTTAAAATCAATAACAGGTATATAACGCTTGGATGCTTTAGAATGGAAAATATGTGGAATTACCTTTTGCCTCTGCCTCCGTCGAGAAAAATAGTGATATTCTACGTATTTTTTTTTAAATAAAAAATGATTGCTTGTATAATACTCTTGATTTTTATTTTCAAGTTCTTCTCGTTTTGGAGTTAAGTTTGGCAAGAGGAATATGTTGATACATTACACACGTTTCACTGATCGTAAATACAGTTTCCCTACATTTCGAAGGTAAAGAAATCACACCAATATTTTCATTGCTTGCCCTCACGGCATTTCTCGACAATTACTCATACTTTTATTACATTTCATGTAATATGCTAATTACTGAAAAGTTTTTGAGTTTAACATAATTGACCATTAACCTGCAAAAATTGCTTCATGCTAAATAAAATCATATTTTAGACTCTCAGAAATTTCCTCGTCTATCATCTCATCTCCCTTCTTTTTCAACATTGAAATTTTTGTACTTTTTTGCAGTTGTTATTATGTTTATTTAAAAATATTAACAAATAAAAAAATGCATACCTAATTTTAATATTCATAACAGCTTACTTTATCTGTTTTTTGTACACCCAGTGGTCTCGCGATTCAACGATGTTTTGTTTTCAAGTGAGGATTTGAAATATTTATTTTAAAACAATAATAATAGGTAATAATGATAAATATGCATTTTAAGTTTCGTTCCTGGTGAAAAAAAATCATTCATCCACCTATGCAATATTCTTCATGAATGACGAACTTTTATATAAACGAGTTGTTTTAGAGCTTTCGTAATTACTTTTTAGTTATTTCATCTTATGCAACTTAAAAATACGCGTCTAACATCGCACCAGCTCGGCACAAACTCGCATCATCATGTCAGATTTTTCAATGTATTGATATTTTGTTTGCTTACTTTATAAACCAACTTTCCACCTATATGCCACCCCGATATATTTACAACTACTGTGGCATGACCGATGTATGCTTGTCTGCTTTTCGGCATTATAGATAATGTCATTCAATTGCATAGAAGTAGAGGTGACCTGCTTAGAAATTCAAATATTCATACCACAAAAAATTCATTGAATGTCTTCACTTCACAACATCAATATTAACTCGCTTAACTGTAAAGTACCTGTTTACACGCAAATGCATCATCATGTTATTTATTACGTGTCAATTTTCCATTTAGTGTTTAGCAATACATTATTACTTGAAAAACAAAATACCAAGCCCCAAAATATTAGCCATTCAATTCCATTGAAAGCAAAGACAAGCCCTCGCTTAATACACCATACCACTATTAAAGCCACCTCTTTTTCAACCTCATGATAAAAACTAAAAAGCTAATAACAACCACATTATTGTTTCTGCATAATAATTTACGTACACGACAGGTTGTCGATGATAGAGGAAGAATTCGACGAAACACTGCTGCTGCATTGCTGCTGAAATGTTTAATGACGCCAGAATAGGAAGAACATATATCAGCCTTTTTACAATGGCAACGAAAGTAATAAGCATGTTCCCCAGCATTTGACCGTTTCAGAAGATAAAGCTGCCGTATTGCCCCTTTCGAAAGCATGCTGATTGGTTAGTAGTTGAGGCGTAGATATGGCTCCCCCCGTAAAAAGATGATTAATTACTGGTAAAAAGCAGATGAAGAGCACAGAAAAAGACAAGATGATTCACGAAAAAGCACCAAAAGTTGTTCACCACCACCAGACGAACTACAATAGCGTAGCGGTCAGTTGAACCATGCACCACCTGCCGTTATTGTTGATGATTGATGAGGATGAACGATGAACAAGTGTTCAAATTACAGGTACTCACAAAAGTATTTCTTCTTAAATTCTTGTTACTCCAAAAGTTGTAATTTTATCCCACGTAACGTCTTGTCTTTCTCCTTCTTGCTGTGATTGTCGTATTCTGAAAAAAATCAAGATAAACCAACAACTTCAGTTTATATGTACGCACATTATTTTCATAGAGTAAACCGTTTATCTGCTAGAAATGCACCATTACAGTAACAAAGTGGCAACAAATTATTATTTATAGTTCACAGATAAATAAACAGAGGACATTTCCACATACGAAGACGCGCTAACTATTTTCCCAAGTTTACATTATCTCATCTGGACCAAGGACTCAACACATTTAAAAATAAATAATCATACTACACAATTAAATTCAGAACACTACAAAAGATAATGTATAAAAACTTACATAAATAAAGTCAAAGACAGTAAAATAAATAGTAATAAAACTAATCTTGAATAGCAAGTCAAACACACAAAACAATTATAATCACTTATTTACAAAATAATTTTAATTATATATAAATATAAACACGTACACAAACGTTGAAAATTAAGCATATCTACATGAGATTTCTAGTAAAAAAACCTTGTAAATCAGTAGAAAAACAACAAAACAAGTTTATAAATAGAAATTATTGGTGAACCAGAACAGGAACTGTGTTTTTTCATGCACTTGTTAGTACTTTTTACCATATGAATTTTGCATGAATAAATAGTATTATGTGAGATGATATGCTTTCACTTCCGCCCATACAATAACATTTACTTTCACTAGATCTTTGCGCTCTTTTTTGGGGCATCGGGAAACTCTATGACTGCACATAATGACATATAGTAAAGCATGCGAGCATTTTTTTTTGCTTTTACTCTTTGTCTTTGTTGTATGTGTTCGTTCGTGCATGGCATTCTCGTCAATACTATGCGGCCACCTGATGTGCAGAGTTTTGTTTTTGCTATTTTATGATAATCAACTGTTTATGTTTGAAATTGCACGGACATTTTTTAATCAATTTATTTTGGTAAATTATTGTAGACAACGGCTGCTTTGAGAAGGTTGTCCGTATTATTGTTATAGTTTGATTTTGATCGTGGTGGACGTAATTCTGTAAATTCATTGCTTTGGTGGAAAATGCAATGACATTTAGCGAACTCATAACTTCTGACGACACAAAAGACAAGAAATTTAAAAGAAAATCTGAATTTTTTAAATTACGAATTTTTCTCCGGAGAATATAGTGAAAACGGATTAATCAGTCGATATTACTCTCTTTTATCTTTTATTGATCTTTTTACCAGTTTTTACTCGTATTCGTGGACGAAAGTTGCAATTGCTTTCTTTGCCCTCTAGTATTGAAAGGTCATCCACTGACATTTGTCAAAATTACAATTTCTTACCTCCTACGTGTATTTTCATTCTAAAATATTACTAAAAATTTGCCAGGAGCCATAATTATATCATATTTCTTATCTTTCTCAATTTCTTATCGTCTTCCTTAAATCTTGTAATAATCTAATCTCATTTTTTACCACTAGAATAGTCTACTAAAATGCAAAGTTAGCTAAGCCATGAAAAAACATTTTGGCATTGTTCAATGCAAAGGACAACTGAACAGCAATATAGCTGACTTGAGTAGATAGTAGCCTTTGGGCAATAGTAACAATAATAGTTTTGAAACAAAGTTTAGAGCGTAGTAAAAACTTTGTTTGTCTATTTTTTCTCATCCACACAACCAAGCACAAAGTACAAAATGTTATCCCACTGTTTAGGAAAAAGCGATAAAAAAGTGATTTTTCAAACCCATAAATACGTACCTATGTATACATACATCAAGTTGCATGCGTTTTCCATTTTAAGCCTTCTCCTTTATGAGCATACCAACACTTTTTCTATTCTATGTAATACGATTATATTTTCAAGCGACCGACTTTTGCTTGTCTCTTTTTTTCCTCCTTGTTAAGTGTTAACTATTAGTCCTCTTTGTCTGTCCTGTCTTCTATATACTCATCCAGCATATAGACAGTCCAGCTAGAGCTTACATGTTCTTTAGCGATCTCTCTCCCTTATCTATTTCTTTGCATCAACCAGCCAGCTAGGCAACATGAGTTAAAGGTACCAAAAACGTTCGTGTAGGCTACACGCAGACAAAAAGAGAAAAACTGTCTGTGTGTGTGAGCTTACAAGCATTTATTCAAGATAATAGCCTCGGGTGCCAAAAATAACTGCGACACTACCACTGCTACATAACCTACAAACTGTTACTTACTTTGCGAAATAAAAGAAAGAAACGAAGCATTGCCGACAATGAGGATGATACCAAGAGCAAGAAAACAATACTTGTAAAATATACATAACCAAACATGCATCCATCCAAAAAAAAAAACACCATTCCATTATGTCGATAAGCTTGTCTGGTTGTTGTGTACGTCTGTAGCAGTGGTGTAATATGGCAAGTGAACTTTTGTTGTTGTGGAAGAATGCAATATTGTACAGCAATATATTTTACTTTCACATGAGGGCTAATAGAAAGAAAATGGGTACACACAGCATACAACATTTATTGCAACAATGTTATTGCCAGCAATCCCTTTCCTCCCGTTTTTCCAACAACTTTGTGAATTCATTTTCGCACAAAATGTGTTTGGCCCAGAGTAGAAACAAGCAATTTCATACAAAACCATCATATCATCAGAGCAGCAACAATATCGTGTCGTGTGAATCTGGTCGTTTGGTTTTCTGCTTTTCGTTCCCACAATTTTCTTTTTTCACGATATTAGACTACTTCCTCGTTCTCTCAGTATTTCAGCTGACTTGAGTTGGCTACCACTACTCTTACTCTACAACCTCATCGTTTTCATTTCTTGTATTTTGTGTGTCTTCTGAATCACTCTCAATCCTTAGAATGTACTGCAGAATTGTGGAACTCGCAGTTTGATTTATGTTCCGTCTTTTAGATGGATGATGACGCGTGTGTCCTAAAACCGGAAACTAGACAAGTAACGGCCCTGCCATAAAGGAAATAATAGAGCATCTATATGGTCATGTGTAGTTGTATAGTAGCCATGTAGCCCTGTTGGTGTACTTCCCGCAGTAGTAGCAGCTTTTCCCCTTCCAACCAACAAGGATATGACTATGATGAAGATACGATGTTGGAAATGAAATAAGTGCCTTTCTACTTGAATCCTTGTTTCCCAGTTCTCAGCTTTCTTTCACTTCATCCCACAAAAGTTTTCCTCTTCTCTTGTGTATGTGTAAGTACTCTAGAAGTAAACTAAAACTAAACTACCTAACTATCAAATCAAATCATAAGCATCATCATCATCATCGCCATTTACGTGTCTACATGCTCCTTGTTCCATTCTGATCTGATTGCAAAGTAGAAGAATTAGCTTGTTCTACCTTTTATTGATCACTAAATATGATAAAAGTTTTACTACTACTACCATATAGATTGAAAAATGATGGAACATATGCTGACACACTATATAAAAATTTGTGTATGATTTTGATTTTTTAAGGCTGACATGTTGACTTGACTTGACAAACCTTTCAAAACAAGAGTCGTGGAAGCAGCGAAGCTCCAGTTACACCACCAGCAGCAAAAAAAACTTTTCCCATAGATTCTAGTACCCATCTTCTAATCGTATCACATCTCGCAGCAGAATAGTAGCATCCTCTACTATTCCCATGAATGATCATCAACGACATATCGTCATCTTGCTGGCACACTTGAATTACTCGAACTTGCGGGGGAAAAGTTTACTTTGGTCTCTTTTCTGATTTTGGTTTGATTTCCGCCAACTGAAATAACCTACCTATACTTATGTGCATATGTATACATATTTACCAGCAGCCATGCACCACAGAACCAAACCAAACGTAAATTTTGTAAACATATGCCATCATCAACCACTTTTTTACTATCCACAAAACATATCAATGGCTCGTCGGTGTAGTATAGTTATTTTCTTGTTTAGTGTCCTTTTCATTCCAATTTTCCAAGGTGTGGTGTACAGCAGAATCTCATTTCAAAATCGCATGATATTATTATCAGTTCAATGCATGAGAGCGACTCACGAGTCTTTTTGGATATTTTTTTTGTGCATTTGTGTATTGTGTCATTGAGTATGTCGTGTTGTCAGAGGAAAAAGTTTTTTTCTGCTGAACACCAAAAAGAACGAAACAACTTTCACTTCTTTTCATTTTCCAATCCTTCTATAGTGAAAGCCCCATCGTCGTTTTAGAAGACCGAACTGTTTTTTTTTGTATCAGGCGATATGTTGTACACATAAGACCATGAAGACGATCGTGGTGGTTGTGGAGCAAGCGGGGTGGATGTGATAGTGGTTGTGGCAGAGGTGGAGGAGGAACGTAGTAGATAACAACAAAAGCACTCAACCAAAGTTTATGTGGTACATACTTTGGGACTTGGAGTACAGCAGATACATGCTATTTTTTGTTATGAATCCAATATACTCCACGGCTCTGCTGTGACTGTGAGAACATGCTAGTTGTTGTAGTAGTACACACTGAACTATTCATGTGACTTTTGGCAATCATTCTGCCATCCTCACTACTTCCTACTCCCACATAACTCTATACAGTCAGCATCCAAGAAAAAAAACTACCACCAAAAACCCAACTAAAAAACTCAACATTCTCTCACTCTTTCCATTTCCACTGATTATATTTTTCTGGATTGCTTCTTGTCGTTTTCCTTATTTTTTTACAACACCAAGTCTTACTTTCCTTCATTTTTATTTATTTCCACATGGGAAAATCCTCAAGTTCCCTGGTTATGGGATAACATGTAATGTAATGTGTAGTATAGTATAAATATATTGTATGTATATTATTTATGTTCAAAAAATAAACTAGAATATTACGTTAACAGACAGATTTACAGCGTCACCATATATATGTTTTTTTCCATTTCGCCTTTCAAATCAGCATGCAATCAGCTGTGAATTTGATTCTTCAGTTGGGAGTGGAGAAAATGGTTTAAAATGGAAAATGCCATTCAAAAATGAAGAGGAAAAAGTAGGAAAAGTTTGTTTCTTTCTTTTTACATGCAAAAGTTTACATAATGTGTAGCTGGTAATAATAATTTCATTTCATACATGTCATTTCCAATTTTACTCTGGTTGAATGAGTCTTACACGTATACGAGACACGGCATGCATAAATCAAATTATACAGAAAATATACTTATAGGTATGCGAATACATAATATGTACCCTTGTCCTTTTTTGTACATTTTTCTCATTTTGGCAAATATTTTTTTTGTAAACCAACGTTTTCATACTGACATTCTCATCATATCATTTAAACTTTATTCACCTGCAGATCTCTCGACTCGACTAACTTTCTAGGATGAAATGAATAGTGACATTTTTACTTTGCAAGTGAAATTATATGATTATAAAAATATTATTTACATTCTGTTCTGACGGATATTGCTATAAAACTTAGGCTGTTATATATGCATACATACATAGGTAGGTATATATGCTTTTGTTGATTATGTCATAATGAACAATCTCCTTTTTTATCTGATTTGCCCACATCCACCACAGTAGTCTGATCTGACTTGGATTAGGAATGTCTTTGCAACACAAACAAAGAAACTAGAAGAAAAAGGATAAAAAGAATGTTGAAAATTATGTGTGTCTTGATGACGAAGCTTTGAGGGTTTATGTGATAGCATAAAGCTTTGATATGATGATAAAATTACTTCGATGATGGCATATGATCATGTTCATGATCATCAAGTACTAAGATCGTGACGATGATACTGATAGTCATGTTAGCTTGATTGTTTCATATCTGATTTGCCCACATCCACCACAGTAGTCTGATCTGACTTGGATTAGGAATGTCTTTGCAACACAAACAAAGAAACTCGAAGAAAAAGGATAAAAAGAATGTTGAAAATTATGTTTGTCTTGATGATGAAGCTTTGAGAGTTGATGTGATAGCATAAATCTTTGATATGATGATAAAATTACTTCGATGATGGCATATGATCATGTTCATGATCATCAAGTACTAAGATCGTGACGATGATACTGATAGTCATGTTAGCTTGATTGTTTCGGTAAAGTTCGGTCGGAATAGAGAAACATTTTCTTTCTCTGTCTTTGTCTGACTCTATCTATCTATCTATCTATCTGCTCATCTGCTGATCTAATATACGAATATGTTGAATATCTAGCAAGGGTGTATGTCTATTTATGTTGTTTGATTTAATTTTTACTGTAATATATGTGGAATGACGGTAGAGTGTATAGTATTATTTTGTAAAAATGGGATGAATATATGATGGCGGTTCCTACAGAGGCAGTTGGCAGTGGTGATGATGCTTGTCTCCAATCCAAAAAAACGATGTCAGGAAGTACCCACGGCACTGCTGCTGCTGTTGTACCCCTGAGTAGATAGGTTGATGAGACTTGTACATATTTTTATTGCTTTTTATGCATGTATATTGTGTGCTCTGCTTGGTAGTCAGGTGTGCGTAAAAGCTGTAACGAACAAAATCTCTGTTTTCTCTCCTTTCCTGCCCTTCACTTCTATCTCTATCTTCCTCTGCCACTCTGCCTTCTTCTTTTCTGTTTCGTTGAGAGTTGTACTTGTTCTTTTTTTGTTTCGAACAAAAAACCTACACAAAAAAATTTGCCAGGAAGATAAGAGCAAGTTGTAAAGAGTGAGCATGCATGCATGGTACATGCACACTATTACCAAACAGAACATAAGAGTCCAAAAAAAAGAAGAAGAAAAAAGACAGCAGTGAAGAGAAAGGAGGGAGAGGGAAGAAGGATGCCTGTTTGCTTGGCTGACCAAGCGAACTCAAGTGTGAGGATACAAAAAAAGGAAAGAAGGGACATGTAGACAAAGGGAGATAGATAGATAGAAGAAAATGGATTAAATATATAAATGAATGAATAATGTGTGTGTGGTATGATGCAGCAGTTGGAGAAGGTATCCTCAGCTTCGACGGACGATGTATGTAAAAGGAGTGAAATACAAGTCAAGGAGTTAAGTGTCTCTACTCAACGTCATCATATCAGCTTAGAGCAAGTCAGGTGCTGACATCAAAAGAAGAAAGGAAAGTGCAGAGTAAACCAAAGAGGTAAAGGAGAGAAGTCTGTGGGAGAGATGGAACGGGAGGAATGATCGTTTCATGTGAAAATAAGGTACGTGAGTTAGATGGAGATGAAAAAACAGAAGACTGTTTTCGTAAAGGAAGGAGAAGAGAAAGTGAGCAAGTATAACTAAGTAGCATCCGGGTCTCCTGGTTTACTCATTCAGTCAGCCGAACCGCAGTGCCAAACAATAACGAAGACTATTTGCCAGCAATACTACTACTATTACTACATACCTTGTTGAAGAAGAAAAGAATAGATGAGAAGTAAGCTCCTTGTCCCCTACCCCTCCCCCAAAAAAATAATACGTTTATTGGCTGGATATGTTTGGTTGGTGTTATTTTTCTCGTGAAGCTACATACGTCTCAAGCTGAGCCTATTTTAATGTGAAATATATGCTGTTAGCCAGAAGCACAGAAAATAGGATGAGATCAAGCTGGCGTTTACTTCTAAGCAGAATAAAAAAGTGGAAAGAAAATAATATCCGCTTTTGGTCTTACTACTCTTTATACATGCAACCTTGTCGTCTACATCTACACTGAATGAATAAGAATTTTTGTTGGTGCTGCTGATAAAAAAAAGGTCGAAGGCCATATGCATTACACGCAAGCAGCCTTCTCCGCCTCATCCTTCATGATCCCAAAAAGGGCAGGACACACGCCACACCAACACTGACGCGCATTAAGAATGGACACATATGTCGCCGTGTCGTAATATATTAATAACCTGTGCTTTCAACGTTTAAATCTCCTCCTTCACACTTTTTTCACACACAGCCATAAAACAACCAACGACCTAAAGAACCAATGAGGCGAGAAAATTTTTACCCGTGGATGGTCGGATGATCAGACCAGGCTATAGTTATGATGATCCATGATCTATCAACTTTTGTCATTATTTAGCACCATCAGCACCCATCATAATTCACCACCTCATAACCTCCCTCATCCTCCCGCTTTAAGTTACCACTTTACCTTTATACAACTCTTATACCAGCCGCCAGCGTACGAAATAAATAGAACTTTATTGCAGCAACACAACTTTTTTCACACAACGAACTATTTTCTGTTTTCTCTGGTGAAACATGAATTTATTCTATGCTCTTCCTTTTCGCTTACACACAAAAAAAAAAAAAAAATGGGCAGTTGGGCAGCAATAAACTTTTTTCTTTCTCTTTTGCGGATTTAATCTCAGGGAAACCTTTTTCCTCGCTTTTTGTTACTTTTTCCCTTTCATTTTTTTCTCTTTCTTTCTCTCTCTCTCCCTCTCTAAGTAAAGAGGAGAGAAGAAATTAACTTATCATTTGATACCATTTTGATGGCTATTAAATCAACAAAAAAAGGCAATATATTTAGGTTGTTGTTGATAGTAGTAGGCTATAACACTTTTTGCGTAATAAAAACATCTTTTACGATGACACAACAGGCACACAAACATAAAATATATATGCAATTATACAATACTAAAAAAAGAAAGTCTGAGAGTGTGTGTTTGGGGAACAAAATATAAAAAAAAGAAAAAATAAAGAAAACAACACCGGCACGTACACAGCATCCCAAAAATGTCAAAGATAAAAACACAAAAAAGGTCACACTCCATTTGTATTCAGATTACATGGTGGCTCACTTTCCTTTATTTTTTCTTCTTCAACAAAATGCTGCAGAAAATAGAAAAAAACAGAGAGAACCAAATGAAAAAGTTAAACATGAAAGGGATTAAAGGACTCGACTTTTTAAGAACAGATGAACAAGTAGGTAGGTGGAGGAGCCATACTTTACAAATAAATACATAAGTGGTGAGGGTGGTGGAGGTGCTAAAGTTGGAAGTAGCAAAAAGAGCCAATGTATTTACAAGATGCTTTTAAAAACTTTTCTTTCTGGTATGTATATACTTGTTAATCTCCAGTTCTACCAGTAGTTGTTGCAACACTAGTTCCATTCATTCTTCTTGTTGTATGTATAAAGAGCCGACCAAGTGAAAGAATAAAATAGGAAATTACTACAATGACTTGACTAAAAAGAATTTCTTTTGGAATAAAAAAACCAAAAGTTTGGATCTTGACTTGAGAGAGATTTTTTCTTGAGAGGAAAAGAAAAAGTAAAGTGCTGTTGTAATAAAAAAAACTAGTAAAAATACGTGTGAAGGAGAGGAACACAAAATCTTTTTGTTCATTTTTCAGCAACTGGCAGCTTTTTTTTCTTGAGAACTCAAAAGGAAGAAAAGGGAAGGAGAGAGAAAAACGGATATAAAAAAACATGGGCCGTTCACAAGTGACAAATAATGAACACGTCGCGCCATATTGGTGCAATTATTTAGAATATTGTACTTAAAATGTACGTGTACGCGTAAAATATAAAATATTCTTGTAGCAACTTGCCTAATGAATATATGGAATATATATATGGCGTGCACGTTTTCCGATGGCGGCAAGGTTCGAATACAATGTCAACAGTAATTATAACCCAAGCAGCAGCAGCAGCACCGGGAAACTTAAAAACAGATGGCTATGCATGTCTATTGTCTACGTTTTCCTTTGTAACTTTGCTTTCTCGAGAGTTCGAGTTGAAGTCAATTTCTGTGAACAAGCCGAGGCAGGTAAATGCAGGAAATCTGTAAAGTTGAAACTTTGGTTTAAAAAGTCAAAGGGAAGATGACTTGAATTTTCACTATCATTCATTTCTCATTAAATTTAATAACTAAACATTGTGTCCTTTCTCTTAAAATCATGTTTGCTACCATCTGCTCCTGTCACTCATTCTTTATATGCGCTCCCCAGCAGCATAGTCATCATTAGTCATCATAATCAGTTTTTATTGAACTGAACTTTTTTGCACAACAAAGAGTTGTAATTTACAAATTATGTAATTCACGTAATAATTAATATACTTGGGTATCTACACAATTTTGTTGAGAGGAGGAGAAAAGCCTAATTATGAAGTCAAGATTGGGACAGGAATTATTATCATTCATCATCAGTAAATTAGCTTTTTACTAACACTAGCTGTACTTAAACCTGTGTATTTATGGGAATGGAGTCCACCCACTTCCACATTGTAGAAGACAACAGGGCCCTATGGACCAAGTGGCAAAGTTGAAAGAATAGGGGGAAAACTCTGCCGTTGGGTGTTGCGTCAGCTAATATATTGAAGTAATTTAATTAAACAAAAAAAGTTGGACAGTTAGTGAGTCATGGTTTTAGACAGTTCTTGTTTTGGTTGTTGTTGTTCTTGTTGTCCGTTCTTCTCTAGTCTAATGCTCTCTTCTCTTCTTTTTTATATTACTGGGATGGAAAATATAGTATGTGATCCCATTAAACTTACCTTTTATGTTAAAAAGCAATATTATTAAACAATTTTCTTTCTTTTGCTGGAGTTATTTAAAAATACCTCCAGCAAAAGCATCACAGAGAGGAAAGCTGAAGAAGTAGTAGTGAAAGTTTAGTTGAGTTAGTAAAAAAAAGTTCAGCATTATTATTATGGAGTTGAGCAGGCCAAGAGTGGAGTAGTTTTTACTTTAGTAGTTTTCATGATGATGATAATCACGGTGATATGACAGGAGAAAAGGCAGCTTTTGCTAAAGATTGAGCGGAGTGGGAAGGGTTGAGTTGAATAAAGTGAAATAGAGTAGCAATAATAATGAATGATGTGCACATTTTGTTATTGCCTTTTATTATTCGCTTCGCAAAGTAGTAGCTATATTTCTTGTCGTATTTTATTAGTAGCAGCAGTGTAGCAGTAATAATTTTAGTGGAAATAAAACGCTTATTATGTAGTAGTTGCTTGCTGCTGCTTGTTTGGTACACTAGTAGTGGAGAGTATTATTTTTATGGAGAATGTGAACTATCAAGTACATAACGAACTACATACATACAACTCAACTGATGATGACGATCCGAATACTCATTGCAATTGCACAGCAGCAGTGTTTATACAGGATATGACTGCCACAAAAAGAGGTACACGGGAAAAGGCTTATTATTACTTTTACCGTGCATACTTAGCATTTTTTTACTAGCTAATGCCAGTCAGGCATGTGAAATGGAAATGCCATTTCAGTCTGGAGCACTCAAAAAAAGAGCAATATTTAATTTAAAACTGGAAATAAGTCTGGTGACTCAAATGGGTGAAAATGGGGAATTTGTATTAGTTATGGAGAGATGAAACTAAAGAGCCGTGTAGCAATCGTTACATTACGTTTTTTAAATTGTACATTTTATGTCATTATTTACAGTTAAAACCGGAAGAGATCCAATTTGGTACCTTTATCATAGACTGACACTCATGTATATGTATGTATGCTTACATTATTATACATACATACCATTTTCTGTAACTCGTGCATCGTTTTCTAAACAAGCTTATAAATTCCACCTCCATTCTTCCAATTCCATCCGTTTTCTCTGTATAAATGCTCCATTGTGTACAATGAATCATGTGAATGCGAGTATTTTTCTCTGATGATGTCCTCCATAATACCTTTATTCTTTCTTTTCTTACTCTTTTCCTCCTTACCACTTTTTTTCTTACTTCTTTTCTCTTGGACCTTTTCTTGGACTTGCTCCATGGGAATGTCCTCTTTCCATCCATAGTTAGAAAAAGTGGAAAACGACAACAAAAAAGGAAGCAGCATTTTTCTCTTATTTTTTTCCCTATTTCTCTCTCTCTCCGGTCTGGCTGGTGTTTTGACGTATGTATCCCAAATTAGTGTCTATAAAGCTTTCAAGAGAACAACTTTCTGAAAAGAGTAAAAAGTTGTAAAACTTTCTCTCATGAATACATCCCACCATCATCTCTATCCATCCATTCACATATTTCCCCCCACATCACTACCATATACATTTTAAAGCCAATAGTAAAGCAACAGAGTAAAACAGTCTCCTCGACTTCTTCTTCTTCTTCTTGTACAGCAGCTATAATCTCCTCTTCTTTTGCCTCACTCTACACATTTAATGCATATTTCATCGCATTTTCCCCGTTTTGCTGCCCATGCTTCTGCCAGTTGCTTTCCACTTGCATGCTTTCACATTTCACATTGTACTTTACTTCTTATAAAGTCTGAGCCATTCACACATAAAAAGGTACTCTATGCACTGTTCTCACCAAACCATATATTATTATGTGCACATATATCTTTAAAAGGCTTTCAGAAGAGAAAAATATTTTTATACTTTCCTTCGTGTCCCTCCAAAAAAAGTCTACACTAAAGTGCCAACATTCAACTAATTTCTCTAGAAGCAGCCGTAGCAATATACAATGCAGTGTACTAAAATATTTCTTGCGTTGTTCGTTGATATACATAAATGAATGAATTACTGTGTACTCTACGTGTTTAAATATAAAAAGGCATTTTTTAAATCCGAGTTGTAGAGTTTTTTGTTGTTCAAGCAAGAGTGGTACATAAATGGATATGTACATATATACACGCGCACACAGAGATTTTTATGTGTCTTCTTTCTCCCGAACACCCCATCCAGAAATTTAACTTCTCCTCTCGACCATCCACACACAACTTGTCGCACTCCATTTTGTACTTTTCTCTATACTTGTTTGTGCGGTGGCAACGATTGACGGTGGTGGTGGTGGTGATACGGTGGTTCAGCTTGCGGTCTGGTGATGGTGGTTAAAAACTCTACGGGAAAGATCCGCTGCCAACCAGAAATAATACACTACAAAAATGTATGGAAAAGAATACTCCACTTTCCCAAACTAACCAACATAACAAAAGTTTATATTCATGCACATATTTTTGGTGTGATCCACATCCGGCTTTCTTCCAAGAAACGAAAAATAAAACAAAAAAAAATATCACAAATACAGACCCAAGTAGTGGCAGAAAACCCAGTCTTGGTTCATGATCGTCAACAAATTTGCTGGAAAAAAACATTATCTTGAAAATACATTCATATGTCTTTCCTCCAAATACATGTAACAACCCACAACAATACAGTTTTTCCGACATATTAACTAAACTACCAACACAGGAAAAAAAGTCAACTTGAACAAATACAAATGTACATACATTAATAAAGTGGTATAGTAGCCACTTCTGTTGATGTCGCTTAAAACTGTCCTCTTCTCATTTTCGGGTTGATGTTGGCACATGTGACCATTCATCCATATACATATTTACCTATATAGCTATAGCAGTGGCTACAATTATATGTATATCCAGCAATAATAATATTTTAGTAAACAGCACACTGCTACAAAATATTTTTATGATGAAGACATGCAGAAATACAATTTTCCTGGAAAAGCAAAAAAAAAGATCTGTAGTAGTGATA
>JAHZNC010001717.1:0-16083 GCA_027744095.1 Zhuqinia jingwanae
TGGGTTTATTTCTCCTGAAATTGGTTAAATTATTTTTTGTAAAATGTACAATAAAAACTTATTTTTTTGCTAATAATCTATCTTTTATTACCTCGTGCAAACGTTTTCCCTAAATTAAAATAATAACAGTATGGAAGATTGACTAGCATTTGCTTGTAATATGAATAAAAAATTATAACAATTTGCTATTATTTTAATTTTGGATAATTTGGGACAATAAAATTTGAACAAGAACCAAAATTTCCAGACCAGCAATAAAAGTTGGCCACTCTACGAAGTTTAAGCCAGTTCACATCCGACTACGTAGACGAAAGCACTCCTGAAATCAAAACAAGCTCACTTACCAAAAATCAAATAATATTAAAATGTCTTCTCCTCTTTTCTGGAAATCTTGGGACATCATCAACGCATTTTACGGTTCCTTACTCCCGTATCCATTCCCTTTTAAAATGGACACCAAAGCGGAGGCATTCCAAGTTGAGAGGAATCCCAGAAAGCTTATTGCTTTTTACTCGAGTGCACTTGCTCTATGCTCTGTTCAAATATAGTTGTTTTGGTGGAGGTTCTTTTATTTCAAAGAATGGTCATGTCCAGCTCCATAATAATGTTGTACGTCGCAATGCTTTCGTTGGGATCTCTTTGCCTGGGTCTCGGTCTAATCATACTTCCCAAAATAGACGTGTTTGCAGGTCAGTACCTTAATACCTTTTACCGAT
The DNA here is from genome assembly GCA_027744095.1 of Zhuqinia jingwanae. Taxonomy (NCBI): domain Eukaryota; kingdom Metazoa; phylum Arthropoda; class Collembola; order Entomobryomorpha; family Paronellidae; genus Zhuqinia; species Zhuqinia jingwanae. The sequence continues at coordinate 717 of JAHZNC010001717.1, forward strand.
TCGAAAAACAAGGGGGAATTTTGGCTGGGGAAACAATTTCAAATTGGAGAGGAATGTCATACAAAAATATTCTCAAGAAAGGTATCCGCTCTAATAATTTTATTCATTTTTATTCTAATTGTCTGTTATGAATACTTATTGATTTTGGTTAAAAATGTGACATCAAGTTGTATAATGTTTTTTTATCCCTAAATTTACAGAAATCGTAAATTTAATGCAAAGGAAGCCTTGCGACACAAACGGACTACTTGTAAATGTGATAACCATAACACTAATAGCCGAAGTAATAACTCTGCCAATGATAGTGGCGTATTCTGGACTGGATCCACCTTACAAATTGCTAATCAATTATACTCCAATACTATAGATGGGACAGTTGCACGTGCAGCTCCCGTTGTTCATTTTGAGATACATTTGGATGCAATGGGTTGTTTTGGAGGGATGCCGTGTTTTTGCACAAATCCTTGTCCCGATGATGAACGTAAATAGTATTTATTTGGGAATTTTGAAATATTTGCAAAAGTTGAGTTTGAGCCATCGAGCAATCAGCATTCTAAATCAACTCCACTGTATAAACCAGATTGGTATGAGAATAGTTGCTGCAGCTGCAGGAACCATGATGGGCATAGGATTCTTTATACTTTTATTTGGAAACTGGATAATTATTTCGGGATGGAATGCTTTCCCAGTGGAAATATACTGTTTCATTTTAGGGATTGTCATGATGGCTTACTTTATTTTATTTCAAATTCTACCCCTCACCATTCAATGCAATGAGGTTAGTTCTGAGATAATGAAGGCTTGGAATCGACAAATACATTTTCAAAGGAACGGGATGAAATATTGGAGCAGAAAAACACGAGCCATACAACCGGTAGCATTGCATTATGGAATTGCTAAATTTGATAGAGCCACAAAAAGGAACAATTATTCCAATTCCAACATTGTTGACAAAACTGTGAGCACGCTTATTGTCAAAGATATGTAACAAAGCTAGTAAATAAAGTAATTAAGTATAATAATTGAACAAAGTTGATTAAAATTTTGACAAAACAAAGCTCGGTTATTTCTATCTTTTTATCGTGTTTTTACGTCCATGTCTAACGACAACAAGCCTCATTTGATAATAATGTAATTGCATTTTAAATTGTTTTCCATCTGACTTACATTGCGCTGCCCCAATCTAATTGCAAGAATTAAATTTTTTTAAATGATTAGTATGGTTTATTTTACGATTCGGATCAGTTTAAGTTTGGTTTATATTATTTTATGTGTTGTAATCTAGCAGCTTTAATAATAAATTATACATTGATATTGATGCCCTTGGTCGATCACATTATTAAAAAGGATAAATTTTGAGAGAAAAAACTATGAAATCAATTTTGTACCCTAAATTTCACAAATAGCTATTTGGAAACCATTTACTTGGATTTAAAATAAAAACATTTCTCCAGGATGTTTGAGTGATGTCCCCAGTAGTAATTCGAGAATTTTTTTTGCTTATTTTTTAAAGCTTTTAAACAATTACAAAAAAAAAAGAATTTAAAAACAAATTTCATTTTAACTCCAACTTATTTTATTTCAAACCATATTTTAAGTTCACAAAAATATATATAGTTTTTTCCTATTTGGGTCAGGCTAATCTTTTTGTGTAATTCGAATTTCATCGAATTATTTTAAACGCCAATTTTTATAAAACATTTACAGCAACGATTTCCGGGTAGTCATGTAAATAGATAGGCTGGAGGATCATTTAGTCACATATAAATAACCACCTAGTTCAGCGATGCTTTAACATTTGGTGTTGTCTGTGGTCCGTCTCCATCTTTTCTCGGAAACAATAAACACCTTCATCTGAATTTGTAGATGAGAGAGCTTCTAAACTAAACAAAGTTAAATTAAAACCAATTAAACCTTTTTTAAACGTTCAAGTTTTATTGTTTATAGTAATTAATAAGTTTCATAAACACCTAATCAGAAGGGCGTGAAAATCTGCCATAATCGACCATCTCATAAGTAATTTTTTAAATAAAGTTTATAATATATTATATAATTACGTAATTTAAACTATATAATTTCAGTTAGTTTGTACTAACACGATTCTGCTTTATATCTTTGTAACGGCATGGCTACTGCTTACATTATAAACAAGAAATTCCTCGAGCTAAACGCCTTCCAATTATAATAATTGCGGTCTAACAACAACGAATCGGCAATTTTTTTTAAACGTTTTTTTGTAGTGTAATTGCCCCCATTTTTGCTTAAAACAATTTTTTATGTGCACTTTCAAAACTTAGTCGCTGAGGAGTTGAGGATTTTAATTTGATCAGTCCACGCCCAACCACTCTTTAGCAAACACATTCGAAGGATTACTAAAAAATAGTTTACTTCCAGACCAAAAAAATACGTTAAAATGTCGTCTCTTTTATTTTGTAAATCTTGGGATATCATCCACTCTTTTTACGGCTCCCTTCTTCGATACCCATGCATTTGTTCTATGGACTACAATGCAGAAGCATTCTTCGCACCTACTTCGCTACTAATCCAAAATAAACACATTCGAAGGATTACTAAAAAATAGTTTACTTCCAGACCAAAAAAATACGTTAAAATGTCGTCTCTTTTATTTTGTAAATCTTGGGATATCATCAACTCTTTTTACGGCTCTCTTCTTCGATACCCATGCATTTGTTCTATGGACTACAATGCAGAAGCATTCTTCGCACCTACTTCGCTACTAATCCAAAATTACTAAATGTTATTCTGAAAGCATTAAGTACAATCCGTTGATTGAAATTAGTGATGGTTACAAATATCATTTTACTGATCCCAATGAAGATGTGCCACTAAAAACCTATCTTGAGGTATAACTGCCTTAAAACTTAATTATAATTAGTTAATTACAATTAAGAAATTAGTTGTTCGTAACTAATATCATTTATCCATCTCCATGAAGAGTTTTACCCCTGCAAACTTATTTTGAGGCATAACGGTCGTCTTACGTAAAAATCATTTTTACGAAAAGATGTTTGCACGAAAGTTTAATTAACGCTGATTTAAACAAACATTCCATTCATCTTCATAGTTCAGAGTTGGCTTATTACTAATTACTAAAACCTTACTCAAAACCACACTGCTACTGCAACAACGCTACCTTTTAAATTACAACTTTATTTTAACTTGTTTGCGGTAAACGTTGTTGGTTTCAGATTATAATTACTAATAGTTCGTCACAAGCTTATTAACTGAATATAAACAGGAAACGCTATATTTTTCTTGTACCATACTGGATTTCATATAAAAAATACTTTTTTTATTCCAAACAATCCTTTAAAAATTCTATTAAAATTGACAAGCAAAAAAAAACTTTTGCAAATTATTTGCAAACTTTTAATTGGTTGCATACATTTTATGTGTTATTATCAGAATTAATACAGTTTACGCTATTAATTTTTTTCGTTTTCACAACTTGACACAATAGTATAACTTCTTACATTACAAGCTGCCCATGAAAAGCCCCATAAAATAATTTTAAAGAACACAAAAATCTAATTATTGGTATGCATGTTCACATTTCGGTTAAGGGCACCTTGTAATTCAAGATAACATGTTTGACAATTTGAACAACATACCCCTCTAGTTGTAAAATAAATTATATGGTCTAGAAATATATTGTTGAAATCCAAGGCTGAATAGAGAAATGTAATAATAATTATTAGGAACGCTGGAAAACCTGTCCGTACGCACGTGCTCTCCTGCCCACATTGTTGTACCCATTGGGCTGCCTTATCTTTTAGGGTGATGACCATTTGACCCCTGGAATATTGCNCATCGTTGTACCCATTGGGCTGCCTTATCTTTTAGGGTGATGACCATTTGACCCCTGGAATATTGCCTGTGGGGAACGGGGTACACTGAATTGAACTCAATTTTTTTTGGGAAATACCCACTTCCTTTGTTTCAATTATGCACAGAGAGAGAGAGAGAGAAAGAGATTGAATATAAAAGGCAATCAGTATTTTCTTTGGCAACCCTGGCTTGCAATGAAAATGGTTGTGCATTAAAAACAATTCCTTAAAATTCAATTAAACTTGAAATTAAAGTCAAACAAATGTCAATGTATATGTTTGTTGAAGCTTTTTATTGGTAACAATACCGTCAACGTATATGGAATAGTCTTAACAAAGACCATTTAAATTGTTAACATTTTTGGATTACCAAACTTGCCAAGATAGTCTACTTTCCTGCATCGCAAGTTGTCAGTTTCCTTGTTGGTTGTTGGTTTGACAGTATTCCCTTCAACGTTACTGGATACTTTACTTTCAATAAAAAAAACTACAATGTCCTTTACTCAAGTAACATTTTAAATTCATTCTGCCTTTAGAGGATTATTTCCACTTCCTTACGTTTTTAACAGGAACACTCATCATCTCCGAGAAAACATGAAATACAACGCAACTCGTCGCAGAAGATGTCGGTTCATTGTTTGGTCTCTTGCAGTGTTGGTGTTTGCCTGCTTTTGACTCCGTTTAATCTGGCTGTCATTCCATTGGAACTCATTCACGTCCAATTAATTTGGATGAAGGTGCCTTACATGTCATTACAATTTGTGCCCTATCAATCTTCATTGCGTGTGATTACATGATTGTCACTAAGCGCAATTAAATCTGTTTCATGTTCACGCAACTTTTGAACCTTTGGCTTTTGGGGGTCATCCCTTTTCACTTGTTCTAGGCAACAGCTACACAATAAAACTGATTTTGACACTAATTTTGGACTAGTGTATACATATTTTACTTGGATCTTTTTATGGAACACTTCTTGTGGAATCAAGCAGCCCGTTAGTGCAATTCAGCTGTTCTCATTAAACCTTTGTGAACAGCTACAAAAGATGTAGAATAAGCCAGATTCTAGTGAACATCCATTCAGAGTCTCTACTTATTTCACAAAGTGCTAATTTCTTGCTTCCATTTGCTCCTTTTGGTACAATCCAATTTTGGTCTAGGATGTATATTATTGTGTATATAACGTGTCCTTCAACTGCATTTATTTGTTACACGGTTGCAACATTTTTTACATATTTTGCTGGAATTGTTCATTTGAATGTTGAGCGGTAAAAACATTTCTGGAGACGGCATGTGACAAGGATATGGGAAAGGATGTGTTTGAGGTCTTGTCCTGTGATCGGGTTCAATTTAAGCTAATACGGGATTGCAAGGGCCCAGCTGGGGTTACTAATTTGTGATGATATTGTAATTAATGCTCAGGATTTACTTTTAATGTGAAAGCTAATAAGATAATCACATCTTAAAAGAATTTGTCTTAAAGATTAAAGCTAGTTTGTATGTATTCTTTATTTTGTGAATATTGTAATAGGATAAAAAATAAAAGGTAATTATAAGCTGCACTTTATTAATGGCACTTTTCAACAATTAAATAAAACAATTTCATATTATGCTTACTTGCATGTATTATTTGTTTCACTGCCCCTTATTAGTGGTTAAGAGTCCACTATAATTTGTACCCAAGCATATTAGCTCGAAGAGCAGGTCAAATGGTGATCCCAGTTCAGGTTTGGGGACAAATGATTGATGTACTTGGATACTTAAATATCGTACATTGATATACACGAGTATGATGAATTTAATCGTTTATCCAATATTTGCCATCTTTGATGCTGGAGCAAGATTAAAACTTTGCTAAAGACATCTTTGCTTTACTGTTATAGATGAATGAATGCACAAACAAAATCCCCTCCGCTTCTGTAGAAAAGCTTAGATATTTAATATACATAGGGTTATTTGATTTGATTTGATTGTTTTATTGTCTTTCAAAATCAGTATAACTGCTTTCCATTTTGTGACATAATCAATATTTCCTATTGCTTTTGCTACATATAATTAGTCAGTACAAATAAACAATAAAAAAAACATTATATCACACGTCATAACATTAAGTAACTAGGGTACATTTTCTTTTTTCAATAAGTTATCTTCTAACGAGCTAAAATTATTGACGATGCAGTGGTTTATAGTTGAGTTTCGTAATGAGCAGTAAAGAAAACTTGTTTTTCCCGTTAAACCGAAGAGACCTCTACAAGCAATAAAAAGCTAGATCACTCAATGACATCAGCGTCATCAGTATACCCTACGTTTGATCTGAAAAGCTTCACAGAATATGTTACTCATACTATTTTTTGTGTTATATTAATATATTTTTTTAGTATCAACAAAAATACCTCCTTTAGCAGCTAAAAGTGTATTCTCCTTTCCAAAAACTCATCTTTTAATGTATTTTATATTTATTATATATATTTCCTAGCCCTACACATACCACGAGCCCGCTTGAGCGGCGTCGTGATGTGTGTGGGCTAAGAAATACTATCATTTTACATATCATATAATGAACAGTTGACATTAAAAAAAATTTGGTAACATTTTTGATCATGACAGTATTCCAACAAAAGACAAATAAAATAAATCGGCATCATTGCTCTCTACAAGATTCCTATTTACATGACAGTAGTATGAAGTAAGCAGTACTAACTGGACGTGCTAAATGTTTGTTCGGATTTTGAAGAAACCAGATTCAAAAAATGTGGGGTCTATTGATTATACACCCCTAGGTTACTCTTATTGGTACAGGTTCCAATCCATCCCTATCACTGGTGCTCTAGCAACTTTTTAGTCTTTGGCATGTAGTAATGACCATTATTATTTGTTTTATCTCAATTCTAGTTCATACTCTCGGAATGGATATTCTATGGTTCACTACAAATTGTAATTTGTTACCATATCTCTAATGTGTGTGCATGCGTGAGTACATGTGCACTGAGCACGTGAACGTAAAAAAATTTAAACGTGTAGCAAAAACAGCTACACACATGCAACCAACGCATGCATGCCCGCTCTCCCCTCCTTTGGGGTCGCAATACATGCCTCGTCCCAGCCTAGCGCGTTTTTCTCCAACCTCTTCATCAAAGGCAACAAATTCATGTACCTTGTTCTCCTTTTAGTTCTCTTTTCAAATATATCATTCCTTTTTTTCAATTCCACTTCGTTCATACTCCTTTCCCATAAAAGTTTTTTGCCAAAAATGTCGTGTTTTGAGTTGGAAATTGTCACTTCTGCAGAGATGGGCCTCTCCACACACAGAGAAATTACCATCGAAGAAATTTCTTTTGGTGAGGAGGAGATAAACTTCTATTCACCACACGAAATGTTTTTTGAGGTAATGTCTTCGTGTGAGGATTAAAATAGAATTACGCAGAATCCAACTTTACAGATTCTACCGATTTGGATAAAAAAAGGAATGAAGTAGTGGTAGATATTGAGGGATCCGGTGCAAGAATACAATTGGTCACGGTTTTTAGCCAGGGATTTTTTATTGGACTCTTTAAATACATGCTGTTTAAATTACTGTGATGACGAATAGTACGATGGTGATGATGAGGATAGACAAGGCAGTTCGGGCAATTTTATTGTTGACGATAATGACAGAAATGGTTCATCCGTTACAATTGTATACATACATGAGGTTTTAGGATATTTTGCATGCATATTCATATTTGGCATTCACGGTTACAAAGTTTATACCAACTACAATGACATTATAAACTCTCGCAGAAAATTAAAATACGCTGTATGGTCAATCATAATCAATTAAGAAATTATTTGTCGATAATTAATATCATTTTACTGATACCAATGAACATTTACCCCTAAAAACTCATTTTTAGGCTTGTTGGCCTTAAAAATTAATTATAATTAGTTGATTGGAAATAGGAAATTAATTGTTCTTAACTAATGCCATTTTATTAATCTCCGTGAAGATTGACCCCTGGAAACTCATTTTGAAGCGCATAGGCCTTAAAAATTAATTTTAATTAGTTAATTGCAATTAAGAAATTAATTGTTCTTAACTAATGCCATTTTTTATTAATCTCCGTCAATTATTCTAAATTAAAGACCTCGTTCTGTAGTATGCATGTACTAAATTTGGTGAAGATTGCTGAAAGTTTACGATTTTTCATCCCCCACCCCCTTAGGAAACTACCCTGGGGGATGAAAATTCTTCTAGATTAAATACCTTATGCTGTAGCATACATGTACCAAATTTAGTGATGAATGGCGAAAGTTTATGAAAATAATGAGAATTCAGGACGCACGCACTTAGTAAGAGGATTATAAAGTAGATTTCCTTAACGAATACATATATAAATAAATAAACATACATGTATGTAATATATAAATAAAGCCACATTAACAGAGGTAATTTAGAGCCTTTTAAGCGATCCTTAATAATCAATAAACAATGTCTTCATTAACGTACACAGTACCATAGCGCTTATCAACAATCTGTGCACTTCCGGATTTGCCGACAGAACAAATTTGCGGTTTCAAACAAAATATTGCGAAATCCGTGCGAAAATTTCGCACGTTCGTGTAGTGCTGCTTATTTCACACTGCTAATGTCTAAAGGTACCGTAGATTAGATAATTGCATAAAAGTAGATTATTGTTGATGATGAAATCTATTTTTTTATTTTATTTTTTTATTACACCAGAATGTGGACAAATACAACTCCTGTACCAAGGAATGTAATGGCAACATTTATATTTGTTTTTTGGATCAATTATTCACTAAAAACCTGAAACAATGTAACGCCATTAAAAAATGGGATGTTTACGCGTGTCCAAAGAGTTTAATAAATTGTGGTTTTTTTGGTGTTATTAAAAATAGAATCCTAATCTGCATTTGTTATTATGATATATATTGTTCTCAATTTTGATTGTTTAATAAAAATAGTGGTAGTATTGTCTTAATGAGTTCATTGTGTACATCCATGTATAAAATTTGGTCGCATTTATAGTTGTACTCCATTCTAAGAAAGAATTCATTCTGACGCCATTCATAATTAACGTTCTGTAAAAAAAATTCATAAAATACTCTCCCCTCATGTCACCCATTTTAATACGGGCTAACGTGAGGACACGTATATTCTTGATTTCATGCATCAGCTGAAAGTGAATTTCTGATTCTTTTATACACGAAAAGATTACTTGGTGGATGGCGTATGGTCCAGTTATGAAGTATGTCATGGCAATTTACAAAGTAAAAACTCATTTTATTATTTTTAGTAAGAAGACACTAAAACATTTGTAATTTACTTGATACATTTATTTTGTTTACGACATGGTGGTTCCCTCGTCATAAAAAGAAGGAAGAATTAAGTAAAAAACTGAATTTTCAATGAAGTTTATTTTTTAAAGCAAATTTAACAAGTTAAGCATACATAATAATAGCATTAATTTCATCATTTCCCCTTATTGATGTGGCCTAATGGATAAGAAGGAGCACACTCAGAAGAAGTGTCAGTTCGACTCTCGCCAGGGTTACAATATTTTTCACGCTTTTGTGATTTTGCGGATTAATCTGTCGGAAGAGTGAATGACGTGACCTGCTAATAATCTCGCCGGGGGTGCATAACTTTTTTGTTCGCGATTTTGTTTATAAAACACGTTATTGTACTTTTAGCATAATTATATTTAATTTGAATATTTCAATTTTAATTGAAATATTCAAATTTAATTGAAATGTGTCCCTAATTCTTGGAGCAAGAACTCAAAGTACGAATGTCAAACTTTTGTAATTTGTTCGGAGAATATGTAGACCAAAGACAAAAAAGGAGGATTGGATGTTGGATGATGCGAACTGCTTTAATTATTGTTATAATTGTGTCGTCACAAAGAAATGGAGGAGAAGCCTGCGTGTTCAAACAATCACCCGAAGTTCAAAAGGCCCAAAACATGTGGGATGTCAAGAATTTCAAGCGAACTGTATCCAATTGTGGTAAGTATTTTAAAGCTATTAATTTAAGGAACCTTTTGAATATCTACTTACATTATTGACACAATTAATATTTTCAATTTGCATGCAACTGCATAGAATGCGGCAAAACAGATGTTTCAAAGGCGGACTGGAACGTCAACATTGAAACCAAAAGTAAGGACAACTCGGTCAAAACCTGTACAGGAACTATTGTCGCATCAGACCTGATAGTGACTTCCCACAAGTGCTTGGAGCTGAGTGGACAAAGGATGCGTCTTTATGACATTCTCCATTTTACAAATGGAGAAAAGCACATTGCCGGCCATGAGAATATCTACTTACATTATTGACACAATTAATATTTTCAATTTGCATGCAACTGCATAGAATGCGGCAAAACAGATGTTTCAAAGGCGGACTGGAACGTCAACATTAAAACCAAAAGTAAGGACAAGTCGGTCAAAATCTGTACCGGAACTATTGTTGCATCCGACTTGATAGTTACTTCCCACAAGTGCTTGGAGATAAGTGGACAAAGGATGCGTCTTTATGACATTCTCCATTTTACAAATGGAGAAAAGCACATTGCCGGCCAGGACGAGATCAAGGTAACCAGTCCAAAGGATTCATCAAAGAGCTTTCCGGTGCTCAAAATATTTTATAATCCACAATATGCCATGAGCTCCGAGAAAAGGATGTGAGTTTTAATTACGTTATAATTAATTAACTCTTATAATTTTAATCTTAATGTCAGTTAATTAATAATTCTTTTAGCTATCCCGAAAATGACGTAATTATCATCAAAGTTGAGGCTGACTTTATCACGGAACAAGACTTCAATCCAATTTGTCTACCATTTTATGACTCAAAACTAGACGATGAGGATATCTTTGACCAGTTTGGAACATACTACGGTCCTCCAACGAACGCCTCAGGTGGGATTGTCTTGATTAATGGAGAAATTTCCAAGACGAAACAGAGCTGCGCTGGGACCGAACTACACAAGAATAAGAAGATGTTCAAGAAGTCAAGGTCTGTCAATACAACTTTATGCCTGCGACACCACGATCTTGCGGATGACACTCCAGTACGTATCCACTTATAAAATTCAGTTTATTATTTTCTGAAAAAAATAGTATTAAACCTTTTTTAATTTTGTTAATACCGGATTTATTTATTTTTTCAAGAAAATGGAAGGAGGACCTTTAATTGTGACCAAGGAATCTTCCTTGAGTTCATTCTTGGTTGGAATTGCAAATGACGTCAAGGGTCAAGCAACATCCGAATCAATTGGTGGACTGGTAGGATCAATGGGCCAAAAATACACATTTTTCAGTGACATCAATCCAGTGGTCAAGTTTATCGAGTTTTATGCCCACAAGGAAAAAAGCAGATGGTGCAAAACTCCTCCAGGGAAAGTGCTAAAAACCCGAAAGGCAAAGGGTGCTCGGAGCGAGACAGTATCCAAGCGGGAAAAGCCGTGGCCATGGGACAGGACAAAGGATGGGTTTATACGGGATGAATCTCTTAACTGCAGTGAGCTATCCACCCACGCATTCTATATTGGCTTCTTGATTGATAAAGTTATATTTTAAGCGATTATGTTTTTTAAGTATGCGGCCTTCAGAACACAAAAATTGGAGGAAGAATCGTAGGAGGTGTGGAGGCGATTCCAAGAGAGTTTGGATGGATGACAGTGATCCACGTATTTCCAAATGGGAGAAATAGAGGTGGATCTCTATGCGGTGGATCCATTATCAATGATCGCATGATTTTAACTGCGTATTTCAGAGCTCATTGTGTGATTTCTACAGAGAAACTGGATGCAGATACGCATATGGATCCGTCAATAGCTCCAATTGATATGACCGTCACATTAAATACCCATTTGCTGAGAAATGATCCTGAAGGAATAGAGAAAGAAGTTTTGGCTGTTCTCTTTCACCCCGACTATTTGGATGGCAGATTAGCGTTAGTTTTTACTTAAATCTTAAATATAACTGAAATTTTAATGATATTTTTTTTGGGTGCATAGAAGACCACCGTATTATGATAGTGATGTGGCGTTACTCGTTTTAAAAGAGAGGCTGGAATTTGCTGCCGAGAAAAATCAGGGACTTCGCCCAATTTGTCTTCCAAAAGCGGCAGAATATCTGAAAATAATTCATAAAAACGCATGGGTAATTTTCTTTCGCTATTTCTGTGTCGGGTTTTCCGGTTAATTTTCATAATTTTTAAAGATTAGATTGAAGGGCGATTAAATTATTATTATTTTTTAAATTTAAAGGTCCTTGGTTGGGGTCTTACTGATCCGGTAATACATTATATAAACATTAATTATTATGTTTTAATTGAAATTCTAATTTTAAAAATGACTCTTCATATTTAAAAAAAAAAAAAGGATCTCCATAGCACAGCGGACCAGCTTCAAAAGTTGGAGATCCCAATCCAAGAAAACAAGTTTTGTGCTGATGTTTCCCCTTCAAGGGTCACCGATAATAATATTTGTGCGGGAACATTAAACAAGTATAGGGATGCTGCTCCTGTAAAACAAATCATACAACTTAAAAAAACTCAAATTTAAATACTGTAATATTATCTGTGTTGAAAAATTTAAGGCTGTTTGTGTTTTATTTTAGGGAGATTCAGGTACACACACCAAAACATTTAATTAATTAACATTTTTTTACACTCGAAATATTATATTATCTCATGTTACCCCCAGAATAATTTCGTTACTTTAAAAAAAATAATTATTTTTTGTGTGTAGGTGGTCCCCTACAAATCGAAGATAAAGGAACAAACCAATGGTACGAAGTTGGGACAGTAAGTTGGGGTAAATAAAAGAATCAAAAAATTTTATGAAGCATTTATTTTTAAATCATTCAAATGAAATCCTAAATAGTTTTTTATTTGATTTTTTTACAGAGGATAGCTCAATCAGAAACGGGCAAACTTTTACAGCAGCGTTGTATGCAGATGTGCAAAGTAAGTTTAAAAAGTACATATAAACGGCTCTATTTAGTTTACCTTTTTACATATTTACAAATATTGGTCATTCATAAATGATTAAAATAATTTTATTACTGATTTTACAGAATTGATGCCTTTTATTGATTATCACGCTCAAAGAGTTCGTTCCAAGTGGTGTAAACCAAAAAAATAATGATTCAAAAATTCGAACGGTGGTACCTCTTAAGAAATGATTCACTATGGCGTCACTCATAACTAATGCATTCACATTCATCCTTTGTTTTTATCTGTAATTTTTTTAAACGCTCTCATCCTGATTGTGATTAGTTTTTACTTTAAGATTTTTTGTGGATGACGTTTGGTTGACCGACGCGGTTTATCTGCCTTACCTTCTGCCTCGAAAACAGATTGTTATTTGAGCCAATGTCAATATGTATTGAGCGTCAAGTCTTTTTTTGGGGTGGAAAGTAAGGCAGATAAACGGCGTCAGTCCAAGTATGTGTTTATTCGATAGATATATAACTGTTCACGCAAACAAGCATACATTTTTCTTGAATAAGGAGACATTGGAAAACAACTGCAAAAAATTAGCCACTTCATCAAGTATTTTTTGTCTAGGGTCATTTAAAACTTTTAAAAAATATTTAAAAAATAAATAAAAATTATCACGGTTGCTAGTGAACTTTCCTGATTACTTAAGATATTACATAACTACCTACTACCTATTTATGTTTATGGGATCTGTTGCTTTGAAGCAAATTTTTTATTCTTTACACGAAAAAAATCTACTTGTTTACTTTTGCCTGTTATCTATCGAAAACCCTAATAATAGCATTAATTACTGTCCACGAGTGTTCGAGCCAGACTAAACTGGAAGTTGGACACGAAGCTATACATAATATTGAATTGTGTATGGACAACACCGTATCATATTTTTTATTACCATATTTTTACAGTTGCGTGGTTTCCATTATGTATGTATATTTTTACCACGGCTTTCATTCCTATTGAAAAGTATATGTACCAACGTAAAAATAAAAATGAATGTCAATTCGCTCGGTAGATATAAGACACCTGCTCGTGTGTGGTTGTTCTTGTGAAGAAGGTCAATTGCTGCAACAAAAAAAAAATTATGGCTTTAAATTCTTGGACCACATTTTTTGGTGTCATTAAAGTAGTAACACAATTTGATTTTTATTCTAAAAATCAATATTTTATGAAGCTATGAAGCTATAAAGCGTTGTAATTGTTTAAAATAATTTTCTAAATGATTTATAGGGTATATTATAAAGGCAACTATAATTTTTGTCGCACTTATTGTTGTACTTAATTCTCAGAAACGATTCACTAAGGCGTCATTCATAACTAACGTTCGTTTTTTCGAGTTTTTCCTCAAAGAATTTAAGCCCTCAAGTTTATAGAAACGTACGCCTCCTGTTGTTGTAGCACATTTTTGTATGGAATTTAACAAATAAATTTGGGTCGCGGGCAGAAGGTGGCCAAATTTACCCGGCCAAAACTTACCCGGTGTGAACTAAAGCTGGCCAAACCTTACTCAGTATAATCTTTCCTGGTGTAATGTTTAAAGCGGTAGCATCATAAGGAGGGAATGTATCACTTCTTGAAAACCAACAAGCATTCACTTGGTTGGAATTATTAGATATGTGAGTCCATGATGGATTCGCGTGGCATTCCCGTTCATTTCTTGAACCAACTTCTCATTTCATCTGCAGGAAACATTGGCTTCCCATATCTTACTTCTTTCCAAGCACACATGCAATCACCCCGACCCCAGAATGGGTTTAGCATTACGCCGGGAAAGATTATACCGGGTAACGTTTTACCGAATTATACATTTACCCACGGAAATATTCACGGTTATGCACGAGGTTCAACAACAATTCCTGGATTCTTGTATACACGAAAGGTTTTCGTGGATGACGTCAGATTGAAGGATCCATGGACACAAAATACGCATGTTTCAGTGCCATCAATCCAGTAGTCAAGTTTATTGAGTACTATATGCACAAAAGGAAAACAGTAGGTGGTGTAGTACTCCAACCGGAAAAGAGTTGAAGGCAAAGGGTTTTATTGCTTGGAGCAAAGTACCACCCAAAGTGAAGAAGGCGTGGCCATGGGACTTGATAAAGAACAAGGAAGGGTTTACACGAGATGAATCACTTAACTGCAGTGAGCTCACCCAAGCACACTCATTTACTTTGTCAAGTAGCAAAGCTTCACTTAACCTATTTGCCCTTCCGTAATTTTTTTTTGCTTTAATATGCGATCTATCACTTACACGGGTGCACTGCTTAGCACCAAACCATGTATTTACAGATAATTTAGTACACTGATTACGAATACCATGTCCATTCAAATTCATTAAAGTTAGTTAGCTGTAATGAACAAGTTATAACATAGAAATTTAAAAACCATATTTGCAATTAGCTTTGTTGATTAGGAGTAAGGTATATGAGTTCTCGCTAATTAATTAGTCCCCTAATTGGCCCAATATATAACGGAATTTTTGTAGCTTTGCTACTTTGTTACAACGTTGTAACTAA
>JAHZNC010001719.1:0-15984 GCA_027744095.1 Zhuqinia jingwanae
GGGAATTATTTGATAAAAAATGCGAGGGAACATTTCTAATAATGATGTTACCAAAGCCTCAAAATACTATTCCTCATTATTTTTTATATTGAGACTAATTTAATAACTAGTTGTAAATGCTACATATTATAGTTCTGGTTTATCACATATTATTATAAGATACAAATGAAAAGTTTGGAAGTATCATCCAACAACAAGTAAATCTTGAACTTGATATCGTGAGAAAAGTCACGAATACATGTCTTGTAGTACTTTTATTCAAGCTTGTTGAACAATGCACTACATAAGCTTGTGTTGAGGTTTGTAATTATTATCAAACAAGTTCTTTTGGATAGAAACGAAATTAATATACCTGTATATATTGTGGATAAATTAGTTGAATGAATGGGTTTTAGCTTTGGTTTCACATGAAACTCGAAATCAAAATTTACCGAGTCCTGGAATGATACCATGAAATGAGGCACTCCAAATAGATTTTTTAATCACCAAATTTAAAATCAGTCCAAGAAATTCGCATTCAGTTACGAACGAAAGTACTAATTTATTTTAAGCTACAATAAAACTTACTCATTAAAACCGACTGGTCAGTACTCTTTCCAGAATCAAATTCTTGCCAAATTATTAGTCTATAGGGAAAAAATATGTATTTCGCTCAATTAAAAAAATATTCGTGTGAACGGACAACCAGACTGGTTAATATACGTATGTATTTTTCCCGTACACCACATTTTAATATGGCACTATCATGATTTTCAATTAACAGATTGACAACCTCACTAGCTGTAAGAAAACTATAATATATCCATTTATGTATTTCTTTTGGTGACTAGGCCCACTTCTTAAACGTGGAAATTACCAAGTATAAAAATTGGGGAGTGTTATGTAAAACCAAAGATATTATAAATATACTTCGTATACTAGATAATACATTGGCAGGACTTCTCTTGTTGAGTCTTTTCAAAAATTGAAGATAGCTAGAAGAAGTATTCAAGGGAAATTTGTAAACATGACTACTACTGGGTACATATTTAACTTTGTGAGCTTGGGCATCAGAGGACTGAACTAGTCAAACAGACCATTGAAGTCAGTGGCATAGCATGAGTTGACATGAAGAGTACGTCATGACTAGGGAAGCCAACTTTAAGCTTTTTGAAGACGTTAAATTATGCTTCTCAGGACACAAATAATGCTTTATTATGCAACTGAACTAGTCAAACTGACCATTGAAGTCAGTGGCATAGCATGAGTTGACATGAAGAGTACGTCATGACTAGGGAAGCCAACTTTAAGCTTTTTGAAGACGTTAAATTATGCTTCTCAGGACACAAATTATGCTTTATTATGCTTTTACTGAAAATCATTCAAAATTCAAACCAAATACTATGTTTTACATAAAATGTGAATATATGTTTCGTATAACAGTGAATTAAGAACAAAAATCGATTAATCTTGTAGAGAGATTATTTCTGACATCGACGTAATGATTCCTCGATTGTTAAACTGGATACGTAAATAAATTGCAAGGTAATCAGGGGTGAACCGAGACCGTATTGGTGTTATTACTTCGGTTTTTCTTACATATAGTAAAACTTGAGAAAGGCATTCAACTTGTACAAAGGCCATCAAACAAGTAAAATAAATAGTTTGACAGAATTTAAAACAATTGTTAATGACCAAATTGCGTAAATAGACAAAATTATGCTCATTATGCTCATTTTCTTAGAATTATGCTCGCTCTTGTTGATTATGCCTTTTATGCTTTTAAATTCTTCTAAAATTCCCGAAAAATTTATTGTCTTTATGTCAGAAGCTTATTTACTGGGATACCAGTACTCTAGTTGAACGTTATGCTTTCTAGGCTTTTTATGCCATTTGGCTTCCCTAGTCATGACGATGTATTTCCCTTGAATACTTTTGAAAATTGTCTTCAATTTTTTTTAGACTCCGAACCAATTATGTCTAGGGGCTGTGTAAAACGTAAAGTTTGGCAACGTATATAGATGAAAGACTCAGACATTCACATAATTACAACTAAACGTACATGGCATAGTCAAATATTTCATTATTATGGCAATTAAAAACATTGTATTTCATGCTACTTGTTTTGTGTGGATATTAATTTGTGTGAAAAGGGGGATGTGATGAGGTGATCAATAAATGATGCCGACACTGCAGGCTTCCCGAGAGTAGTTTTAGGTATTTTTCGTTTCCTACTTACTACGGTATATTTCCTACTTACATATAATACAGGAAGGCTAACAAGAGTAAAGAACGAGTGAAGAAATATAATATTTCCTGAGCGTAAGATAAGTGAGGTTCAAGGCTACACACACACACGTGTGGATGAGGGAATTAATAATAATTTGAATATTTTATGAGGAGCTTCAATGACATCAAATCCCGTCACTAACACTAACTCCTGAATTGAATGACTACCACCACGATTGCATTATACACGCTGATTGGTTCACTCAGGTGCTAACGATTACAGATGTGTGTACACCTATGTTCCATTTGATTCATATATAAGCCATTCATTTTAATTTTTTTTTACTCTTAAGATTTGAAAGACAAAAAGTACTTGATATCTTAGAAAACTGGTTTTTGATGCTAACACACATACCCTACAACTAGCAACCTACTTGCTACTTGTTGGGAATTTTTTTCCATGGGAAATTTTTGTAGCATAAAAAACACAAAGCAAACAATGTATAACATGTGATTTCACAGATCACAGACAAACAGAAACAAGGTTAAATATTGGTCATTTGGTTTGATTGACTTCATTATTCATTCAACCTTTTGACCGGACTCATAATAAGGTGCTGGGATGGAGGAAACTAAGGACGGTGTTATGGAAGGTGTTTGTGAGGACAGAGAGATTCAAATTGTCAAAGAAATCCCAAGGTCGCACAGGGTGACAACAACGTCACAATGGAGACGGAAATCAAAAGATCAGCAGCATATCAAGTCATATTTTTTTACAAATCAAAACGGAGGAGCAAGTAGAAGCAACACGCATAATAATAGTCAGCAAAAAGACTTGCTGATCTTTGATTTACATGAAAAACTAAAAGTGCAAAATACCCAGCTCCAAAAATCAAACAAAATTGTGAAAGAGCAGCAACTTTTGTTGAGGAACATGCAGCGTAAAAATTCAAATTTAAAAAGTGTCATCTCCATCCAAAAGAAACGTGAGCATGAAACGGAGTCAAAGTTTTTGGAGTTTTTGAAAAGTATCAATGAAAAATTTGATTTTATGACGGAAGTGACGATAAATGGGGAAAAGTTGAATTCTTTGGGAGAGCTCCAGAGCGATGACGGTGAAGGTGCTAAAAATGAAATTGAAAAATTGTCCCCTGTGTTGTTGTCAAGATTGGAAAATATTACTGACTTTCATCTTGCACGCAACCGTGAGCTGGACCAACTAAGAAAACTTGCGGAGGAAAAGAGCTGCACAAGTACTACTGCCGCAACACAAACAACTTTATTGGAGGAAAGTAAGGAGCTATCCCATTCGCATTCCAGCAGTCTTCACGGGGAGCCTACTAAACTACGTCTGAAACGAACAAGATCTGATTCCAGTTCAGGGGGTTATCATTGCCAAGTTGAGGATGATTGCCATCATCAAAATTGGAGGGTGATACAGGAGGATAGTAATAATAAGCAGAACCAAACGGATTACGACAACAACAGGATTGATCCATATTATTACATTTCGGGAGCAAAGCACATCATGGACATTACGAAACGTGGTCTTGGCCTTATTTATTGCACTTGCGGCCTAATGTTCAAATCTAGGATGGGTCTGAATTCACACATTCAACTATTTCGCTCAGTTTATGTTGACGATGACGTTGCCGAAGAGGAAGAAGTGTACCAAATCCCAACAAGGTCAATCATGGACTATGATTAGCAATACATAAAAAACGTTTACATCACCAATGATCCCAATGTAAAAAAAGGAGTTACAAATTTTTTCCTTGTACTATAATGTGATGTGTCTATGTACATACATAATAGTTTAATGGCTCTACGGACAAAAGACAGAGTATTAGAGTCAGTTTAAAAAAAAAATTTGAGGAAAAACTACCAATAAATTACTTGGTTGCTGCTGTCCGTCACGATTACAGGGAACATTTTCCAACTCAATTTTCAATGCATGTGATAGGGTTTTTTGAGATGCTATGGAAACTCCTCTTCGTAATTGGTTTTTCTTAAATTTGTTAAGTTGTAAAAAATCTTATTATCCGTGCTTTACAACAAAAAAGCAAACATCGTCTGATTCTTAAAAATATTGAAAACGTTCAATTAAAATAAAATGCTTTCAAGGAAATTCTCACGTATTTAAATGACTCCAGATGCTGTTGCTGTCTATTATCTCATCTTTGATTTGATTAGTAAATATACTGTTTGGAAAAATATACATTATTTTTATGCTTTTTCCTTGTGATATATACTGTGACAAGTTAAATATAAGTTTAAAATAAAAATATATAGTAAAATCATATTTAATAAATTGATATCTTGCGTTGCAACGATTTTAGCGCATTTCTGCGAAACGAAAAACCACCCTTATTAATTAAAAATAAACTCTCGCAGAAAATTAAAGTAAGGACGCGCCCGTGAAGCAATAGAAAAGAGAAGCAATAGCAATGAGAAACGTAATAGAAGAGAGAAGCAATAGCAATGAGAAATTTAATAAATTGATATCTTGCGTTGCAACGATTTTAGCGCATTTCTGCGAAACGAAAAACCACCCTTATTAATTAAAAAAAATTTGAGAACATATCACCTCCAAAAAATAACTTGAATTATCGTGGAAAAAATGAATAGCTTCCGGGCACATCATTTATTGGTCATCATATCTACTTATACTGTTAACTGTATTGAATTTTTTCTTCTTCATATTGTTCCATGATAGATGCGAACAGAAAGAGGATTTTATAATTAGGTAATAATCCAAAGTGGAAATTCCAACTCGATTTTCATGTTTGATCAAAATGAAATAAAGCTATGAAAAAAGGTATTATAATTTCCTTTACTTTAAGAACCGCTCTTGAGTTTTTCATTTTTAACCAATACGACCATCTCAAAAGTCTGCTATTCTTCTATCCGGTCGCTTCTATTCTATGCTCCTGTTACCCAATTTCATTTATTGATTCAAGGGCGAATAGTTACTTTTCAGATTTAAGGTTTAAAACCTTAATAAAAAGTATGAAAACAGTTCCACAAAGAGCTACCTGAGTCGGAATCACTTTTAAAACTATTTTTTTCAGGTTTATTTTTCATTTCAGCCGTCCTTTAGCAATACATTACAGTAAACGTTTATCCCCGCCTACGTTCATGAAAGTGTAGCAGTATAAACAAAAACTGGTTCTACGATCACATAACAGGTACCTATATATTTTACCCCGTATTGTGAGAAATTATTTTCTGTATGTAAATGTATTAAAGGCAAAAAAATATTTGGAGATGTCATCTGAGAGCTGTATACAGAAAATGTTGCCAAGGTAATGAAAGTGGCAGGTTTTGGATGTTATCAAATGCCCCATTTACCTTTTCTAATATCAATTTGTGCCACAAAAGGACGATCCCTGTATGCCAACTGCTAAAACGTCTAATTATGCAAAAAAAAAATATCACGTACGAAAAGTCATGTTTACACAGATTTTTGATAACTAAAATTACAGGCCGAGATCGAAAATCAAGGTTGTTGAATGCATCTTATTACCCACTGTACATAATTAACCAATAAAAACTCTGGGATCAGCAGAAATACTTTGATGGACATATTTATCTTGTCGTAAACGCGGAAACACGTATATTTAATTTCTACATACAAATTACAAGGCCCAAGTTAAACACTACTTTTACTTTCTGCTTTCAACAGATAAACTTACACCAATTGTAATATTTTTCAATATAATTTCACAAATCCAACAGCAACACGCCAACGCATGTAAAATCATTCGTAATTGGTGGAAATAAACGGTAAAAATTATCATACGAATTATGCGAAGTAAAATACGGTTTCAATGAAACGAGAGAGGTGTAAACTTGGTAGCCAAAACCCGTCATAACGAATTCTCGTTGGCCATTTCCCTATTTGCAGTCCTTAGTAGAATTGTGTGAATATATTTGGATGTACATAGGTAGGTATATGGCATGAGCGTCATGCATGGACAAACACTCTTATCATATCACATTTATGACGAGATCATACCAATGTCAACATTGGTTTGCAAAATTACTGATAACGCCAAGGATAACTGATTATGTCGCTGGTGTAAATTCGATACGTCCTAAATGTACAGCTCTATTCATCAGTTCAAAATAATTTATTGTTCCACCAGCCATAAATGTATGCTCACATAAAGTTGAGTTCCAAAATATTTTTTGTAATTATTTTGATAACAAATACTTTGCACATTTTTGGTTTCGTGAACATAGGCCCCGTCGTATTTTTTCCGACGATATATATTTATATGTAATCCACTTCAAATGACAAATACTTGTATTTGAATACATAATTGCATTTCTCTGATTTTTTATACTTAGTTATCTCATTTTTTAAAAGGTAGTATGCAGACTGAATTTTATAATCTAAAACTGACGTGGCAAAGTTTGCACGCACAAGGTTTAATGAACACCCTTGTTGCTATGTATGAAGCTGAAAAAATGGTTTAAACCATTCAATGAAACCCTGCGCAAACAGTGACCCTATTACAATTTTTTTTTTGATACATTATTGAACTGGGTTAAATATAGTTTATCAATTTGTTCATTTCCCCTCATAAAGCTGTCCGTTGCACGTATGATGATGAATAAATATATTCTATTTGATATTTACAGCTTTCCACGCTTCAACATTTTCCTCTTTTTTTTTATTTTTCGTTCACAAATCATATAAACTCAAGTTATTTTTAGAATGAATGGATATTCATATATGTATTTCCTACTGGCTAATGGATTCTTTTTTGTTACTGAGTATAGAATATTTTTTATTCGTGGTAATAAACATGTTGGTGTTGGATGTTAATGGAAACGATAATTAATTTAACATCAGAAGCAGGTGTCAAGTGTATTTGCATTTATTCTTGAAAAAATGCACAAATGCATAATATCTGCATACCTAATTGGTTTTGTTAAAAGCAAAAAAAAATGTTATATGAATTTTTATAGCATTTATTCCAGAAAAAGAGTTAACATTTAAAAGCAAACTAGTTTGAAAAATATACTGCAGTCATTAGAGGGATAGATGCGAACACAATTGATAATAGCTTTTGTATGAAAGCAGGCAATTATTTAGCACGATTATATCTTGGATCATTATTTTAATATTAAAAATGTAATTAGACATGTTGCTTTTGTCACTGTGAAGTGAATCATCAAGCTTTAAAAAAAAAAACAAGCAAGAGGTACCCCAACAGCTTTATAATCCTCTGTGTCGGCTACATGTTTTTGCATTAAAATATGATTCTGGAAATTTGCTAAATGTAACTATGTACATTGCCATATACATTCACTGGAGCGTAGGCAGTCAATTATTACTATATAGCTATTATTATTATTGTTATTATTTATAAAATAGCTTGTTATTTTCTCCTATGTGCGTTTAAACCCATGTGCATCCAATTTCACAACTTATTAAGCTTATCGGAATGAGAAATTTTCTCAAAATATTCCCAAAGTTTTACACAAATGAAAATAGGGATCCAAATAAAATACCTGCTAAAAAAACCATTATTCTCATTTGAAATGAAACAAAATATGCATTGCAATTTATGTATATGATATGTATATACCAAAAAAAACATTTTTTATGTGTTAACCTTTTTGGCAGCGTAGTCTAGTCAGCGCAACGTGCAGGACAAAATATTGCAATGAAAATGCATGTATGTACAAGTTTGCATGCTCACTCCAGTTGTTGTGGTGATTACCATTGCAAATCCCCACACATTACATAATTGACAAAGTGTAACTTTTGTAGTCTTTTAAAACTCGACACAACTACCAAGTAATTATTGTGCCCATGTGTACGTAGTACGTGTGTAATTCAAAATTGTGCGTATTGTTGTTCCACACTTGCCATTTCTTTTTTTTTTTTTTGGGATCATTGCTTTGGTAGAATATTAGACTAGTCACATTTTAAATCAGTTTTACTTTTTTCCCCTTTTCATCATCATCGCTCTGCTATTTTCATATCCCGTTTTGCTATCCAAGTCATTTAAATAATATGTATGTTCTTATTTCTCAGCTTCCATCACGCTGCTAATTAAAAGCGCACAAAACAAGCCATGCAACAGCCAGAAAGGTCTGGATATTATTCTTGTGTTATGTTTATTATATTGCAATACAACAAGCAAACTGGTTTTGCTACCAAATGAAAAAAATATATGTAACTTTTTTTTCTCGTTTGTTCTTTTCTGGTGTCTGTGTAGTAAGCCGAGTAAATTTGTGGTTCAGCATTTTACTTGGTGATGGGATTTTGAGCTGGCTGGCTGAGTTAATAAATTGACTGCTGCTATTGCGCAACTGCGCAACAGTCTGCCTGAAAGGCTAATAATAAATACCATGAATCAAAATTAATAAGAATAATGAAGTGATACACATTTTTTACTTGGTAAGCTGATAGCAAGAGAGAGAGAGAGAGAGAGAGAGAGAGAGAGAGAGAGAGAGAGAGAAAATCATCATGGAGCCTGACAAAATTACAGAAATGGATTCTGGTGAAATATCTGTAGCAGTGGTTGACATAGACATGGATAGTGACGAGGGGGGAATTGAAATTATGGAGGAAATTGCAAATCCCTCCATTCCAAACCAACGCCAAACGCCATTTTCATGGAAGTCATTAAATACTACAAAAAGGAAATTTTATGGGGGCAGTTTATTTGGTGAAGTGAAAGCAAAAAAGGAGCTGAAGGAAGCCAACAGTAAAATTTCCCAACAGAAGGATTTGATTCTGGACTTGCAAGATAGATTGAAACATGAAAGTAGTCAATTAAAAAATGTCACTCAAGTGGTGACAGAACAGGACAAGCTGCTGCGTAGTTTACACAGAGAAAAGTCAAATTTACAAAGTGTGGTGAATATTGAGCGAAAACGGGGTCATGACAAGTTGTCAACATTGTTGGACTTTTTAAAGCATTTAAACAGCGAGTTTGCATTTGTGATCGAAGTGCTAAATGGGAACGTTGCAAGTAAGCAGTCGGCTAATAATAATAATACCACCACTACAACAACAACATCAACAGTCACAACAACTTGTACCACGACTAGCCAATGTGAAAACAGCGTTACTTCCACAACAGAAGGTAGTGTTGGTGTTGGTGGGGGTGTGGATGTTGACCAAGAGCTCAAGAACCTTTCATATGAGTTGGTAAACAAATTGGAGACAATGGTTGACATGGAAATTGAGCGAAAACAGGGGCTGGACGAAGCAAATAAAATTGTAAAAGATATGAAAAGCCAAAAGACCAGTATGGTCTCCACCTCAACACAAACCTTCAACATGACGTCAATTAATTTCAGGAATAATAAACCGCTTTCCATTGGCTTAGAGAGGAAACTATCCCATGATTATTATGAAATAGGCAGTAGTAGTAGTAGTGGTAATAGTGGTAGTAGTAGTAGTCAGGTACCTACAAAACTTCGACTAAAGAGAGCAAATTATGATTATGACGATGATGACGAAAATAATGATGATAATCATCGGGTTGGTGGCCAGCAAACTCTAATGAACGGGCTAATTCTTGGAAACTGCAGCAGTAATGGTAGTAGTGATGATAACAGTAGTACTACCAGTAATCCGGACGTTCGTAATAAGAAAACCATTTTGGATATTGCTGAGCATTATGGACTGGACTCAATTTACTGCACTTGTGGCTCAAATTTTAGTTCCAAGGATGAGCTGAATGCTCATGTAAAACTACATGGAATCGTCCATGCAAGGCAAGTGGAGGAAAAGGGGGCTTGTGGCCAGCAGAAACAGCAGCAGATACAAGTGACGCAAACAACGCTAATCAATCATGTTGATAATATTAATGATGAGCAGAGAAAAAATCCAATGACGAGCTTCTGAAAACCACAAAACTTGTTTCTGTGGAAAAGCCATGTGTACGGAAAAAAATAATAAACGAATGAGTAAAAAAAAAGAATTGAATGGTTTTTTTTATAATCTATTTTCCAGCAATTTATTTGCGGTTACATGACATGATTATTACGAATTTGTGAATGTATTTACCCTAATTACTTTTATTGAAATAATAATATATTATATATTTGATAATTTCATATACTTTAATAATAATTTTGTGTTAGCACATTTTAAATGAAGTTGTGCTGAATTGTCTGTAAAACAGATTAGGGGTACTCAAATTCACTGCCACTTTAAAATAGGAGAAAAAAAGGCTTACATTTTTTTTAAAAGCAAATTAACCAACGAATATAGCTTCCATTTGAGAATGCCAATTTATAATACATAATTTTTAATACAATGATTAAATTATTTATGCTATAATTATAATCTACAAAGATCTATTAATATATATATATTCTTCTTATCACTTTATTTATGTTTTGTCCTATGAAAATATAGACATTTAAAAAAATGCACACAACATGAAGTAGGGATACTCAAACTCAGTTTTTATAGTTGTTAATAATAATAAAGCATTTCAAGGTATTCAGGCAAACGCACAATAAATTATATTGTCCATGTCAAGGATCAGGTTTAGCTACTTAACCGGCACACAATTTGAGAACCCCTATTTATTTTCATAAAATAAATTGTAAATATTTGGCGTACAAGTATCAAAATATTTACCATAAAAGTGTACACTTTTATGGTAAATTTTATTAAAAAAATAAAAATATTTTTTTGTACAATAGTACATTAATCTGTATTGAATTTTTTTTATTGATCAGCATTCACATTTTAAGCATGCATTCGGAAAAAAATCAAACTTTTTCAAACTTGATTTTTTCCCAAGAGAAAACTCAAGTCCATCAATCCCAACATTTTTTATCAATATTATGCTTTTTAAACTGGGATTGGCAAACAATTTTTTTTGCAATTAGAATGCTTTGTTTTCCAAAACTAAAAAAAAAACATAATTGCCATAATAAAGACTGATTAACAGACAAACCAGCAGCGTTCTCAGTTCTCACGAATGACTGGAAAACGCTGATCTACTAGCAACTTTCGGTAAAGCGCATAGTCAAAAAAAAATTGCGATACTGCGCAATATCCAGGAAACTAGTACTTTTATTGACAAAAAAACCAAACATTTGTTTTTCCAGGGAGATGAAATATATGCTTACATTATAGATTAAATAATTTGTGTATTATGCGACATGATGTGATTAGTGTACTGCGCAGATTGTGAACCACATCAAACAAAAACAAGTTTTTTCCTGTTTTTTTTGTACAAAATGCTACCTAAACTTTATAAATGATTAGATGTCTATATTTAAATGCTTTTTCCTATCCCAATAATTTTTTTTCCTACTTTAATTGAGCTCATCACCATGAGTGCATACATACATACATGCATTATGCATATGCTAAAAAGACAAAATACACGCGTGATGATATTATCAAACAAATTTCTTTACTCATTCATCTACTCAATTCTATTCACATCCAATTGCCACAATCACTCTATCAATCAAATCCGCTGAGCCTGATGAGCGTACAAACATTGCAAGCCCAATATTCCAATATTCATTATTCTACAGCTGGCTAAAGTTTTATGACTATGGCTACCTTGCACTCGTCAATAAAAAAAAGTTTATGAGCGATAAAAAGGAAGGAACAAAGTTTTAAAATGGTCTTGGTTTTAAAATACAGAAACATTGTAAAATGCAGTTTCGGCAGCAGCAGCATCGCTTCAAACATTTTTCAATATTTTTCCCCTTGGTGCATCATATGTATAAGGTTATTATTAAAAATATGTGCCTGAATGCACTTTTAAAACATCATTGCAGACGATGTGCAGTAAAAATCTGCAATAAAATTTTAAATAGCTTTTTTCCTCTTCCAAACAAACCGAATACTATACTTTTTATTGCTTGGCTAGCTTGGTAAGTATATACCAACCTACTCCAATCGAATCCCCGTGGATGTGAATCTCTCATTTCAAACCCAGAACTTGTGTATTGAGAAAAAATGCTTCCTTAGTTTAAGCTGCCAATATGGACACTGCTGCTGCTGCAAAGGTCGTGTAGATATAATGTGAGATCGATTGAGTCTTGAGTGTGAATATAACGCTGCCGGAAAATCCGAACGTCAGTCCACAAGTCGATAAATGTCATGCACCGCTAATCAATAGGAAGACTCCGAGTCCCATCCATCATACCAAAAACCAAAAAATGCATTACAAAAACTTTTCGGAATTGACCTGGGATTCGGCACACAGTATAGATCATTCCGTACTCTCAGGGTGAATTCAAACTCTCTAATCACAAATAATCTTTAAAGATGACACAGCGTCCACATAAATATGTATACCCTCCAATTCTCACTACACCAAGGTGCGTTGGATAGTTACTGGTACATATTGTTTCATGTAAGTATATTATCTTGGTAATAAAATGACAGATCCATGCAAAAAAAAAATTATACAGAAAATGGAACTTTTATGCTTGCGCTACTTGTTTAATTTATTTTGTTAAAATTGTATACATTTGCATTTTTACACCTATATGTGCAAGTCTTTATAACTACAATTATGAAAAAAGCATTTTATTATACATATCTGCCGATCCGCTATGCATCCTTTTACATATTATGTACCAACCAAGCATACCTATATATTCTTTGTTTCTAGCATGTATATTTTATTTTAGATCCTATGGAAATGAAGTGACGAGAGATTCAAGTAACTTATACGAGTTTTTTTTTTGCTCGTCAAAACTAAACTGGTTTTATGGTATATCGCAGCAAAATATCATATACCTATGTTGTTCTTGTGTGAAAAATAGTAGTAGGAGTCATACATCTTTGGACTCTTTACTCTCCAACTTTATAATAAATAACAAGTTTCTTATTGCTTGTTGGACAACACCCACAACAACATCCTAATACCTATTCTCTGTAAATATACACCAAAAATACGCAATTCACAGAGAACACAAACCAGGAAAAACTCTGCTGGACTTTTCAAATATATTTTCATCTTTGATTCACATTCTTTGACTAGGAAGATTGAGTTATTTTTTACTAGCTCTTCAAGATTTCGTTAACTTCATCAAGCACAACAAAAAACATTTTAGTTTATGAAAAAAATACCATGGATCCCAAAGTGAAAATGTAGTGGAATGCAAGAAAAAAAATTGACAACAGTGAAATTGAAATTGTAGAGGAAATTGAAAAAATGTCATCCAATTTGAATACAATGAGAGCCAATCAATTCCCAAGTATAGAAATATTCCATGAATTGAAACAAAGCAACAACAAAATAACGCAGCAGAAAGAAATCATATTGGATTTACGACAACGGCTAAGGCATCAAAGTAGCCAAATGAAACAGGATGCCCAAAAGATAAGAGAACAGCAGAACTTGTTACGCAGTCTGAAACGGGAAAAGACAAATATAAAAAGTGTTTTGATTTTAGAGAGGAAACGCGGAGTAGAGAAGATAGCAAAATTAATGGAACTTGTGAAACAATTAAGCAAAGATTTAGAAACAAAGAACATCAATAAAGTTATGAATTCCATTGAAATCCCAGAGGCGAAATTAAGCCAGGTTACATTTATTACAACCACAAGTCAAACAGACATTTGTTTCAGTGAGGCAGAATCAAATAGCACCAGTGATAAAAAGTCACCCATTCCAAACTTTCGTAAACCAAACCCACCAACTAGGTTTATTATAAAGAGATCCAATTATGACCACGTTATTGCTAACACCGATGATGATAACAATAAAAATTATGGTGGCTGTGGGGAAGGGGGCATTGTGCAACAAAAATCGGATTGGAAAATTGTGCATGAGAACAACAACAAAAGTGCTGAGCACAATGACAATGTTATTCCCTACACCCAATCTGAGGCAGCTAAGCAGGAAATCGATAACTATTATTATATATCCGGGAAAAGGCACATAATGGATATTACGAAACGGGGCCACGAGTTAATTTACTGTACATGCGGATTAAAATTTAATACCAGGGAAGGATTGAATACGCACATAAAACTGTTTCGCTCTGTGTATGCTGAGCAGTTGGAGAAATTTGACGAGTGGGATGATGAATGTTATCTGAAAATATAGATAATTACTATGAAGATAATCATATTAATAATAATGCAAGAATCGTAATCGTAAAGAATAGACAACATCGCTATGAGCATGCGCATACCTATATTTGTCATATCATTCACCATGCAATGTAGGTATGTGTAGTACACAGTACACATTGTGTGCTGTGTAGTCAAGAATGCACTCTCACACGAACAAAGTAAACCCGACTTTCTCAACAAAGCCATATGAAGCCTTATCTTTTAAACCAGCACCAAAATCTGAAACCAATTCCAGATTTTCCAGCTGTTGTCCTTGAGTAACTTTTTTTTGTAAACAAGTTTTTCACGGAAAGTTGAATGCTGGCTGTTCCGAAAGATTGACACTGATGATGTTTCAATTTCAACATTTCATTATTTGATTAAAATAAATTGTTTAGTTAAATGTAGCAGGAAAGAGAGTGAAATATTTTACTTAATTGTTATTCATTAGTAAAGTCGTACAACAATCTGTCTGTAATCGCTGTAATATAGCGCTGATTATAAGTCGCTTACGCCTCCAGTCTCAGCCGTCATTATGGCTGGTTGTGATAAAAGATAATGATAAATATTGCAAATAATCTTAAGTGAAATAGCATTTAAAAAATTAAATTTTGATCCTCTTCATATGCACTCTTTCTGTGGTACACAGTACACACACTCAAGTTTACAGTGTTAGTTTACAGTGTTAAAGTATTAAGTTCTGAAAACCAAGGTGATATGAATTTTTAAAACTAAGTGTTGATATATTTAGTGATTGCATTGTAGTAAGTCGGAAGTACAAAATTAAGGATTATCATGTCACTGAAGAGCAACAGAAGAATAGTGATTGTGCGGCATGGGGAGCGCGTGGATCACAGATTCCAAGATGCGTGGGTGGAAAACTGCTTTGACAATGAAGGTAAATTTAATATTACTGACATAATTTATGAAACAAAACTTGTGACAAGTTTCAATCATTTATTTATCTATTTTTATTTTGTACTTTTTCAAGGAAATTACACGAGGCAAAATCTCAATCAACCAGCCAAGCTACCCATGAGAAAAGGTTATCCCAAAACATTTTTACGTGATTCGCCATTAACTGCTGTAGGCTGTCTTCAGGCTACACTCAGAGGTCAAGGCATTGCTGCAGCAAAGGTACTGTCGGATGATTTTCATGTTTTTGTTTCACCTTCATTAAGATGTGTGAAAACTGCGTCAAATGTTTTGAAAGGTAAAATGCTGCAATACAGGATTGGGCAGTAAAACAAAAATGTGTATTGAGCCATGTTTATTTGAATGGACTTCCGTAAGTGCATCCATCCAACAAATTAAACTTGTTTTATATGCACATATTTCGTTTGGTGAAACGTTTAATTAATTTTTACAATTTTCAGATAAAATGGTACATGAACGGAAACATGCCAAAGTGGATGACTACTGAGGAGCTGTCAACCGCAGGATTCAATGTTGATCCAAGCTACAAGCCGTTTGTGACGGTCAGTGATATGAAAGAGGAGGAAACCTGTGAAGCTTATTACGAGCGATCATACAATTTATTACTTAACTTGCTCGATAAAACAGGTATTTTTTCGTAAAAAATTTCAAAATGTAAAAACTGACTATTCTTTGTTCATAAAACTTAGTTCATTTTTCACATTTTATTTGTTACTTTTCAGGAGGTAAAGATTTACTTCTGGTAGCACACGGATTTTCATTTG
>JAHZNC010001720.1:0-32056 GCA_027744095.1 Zhuqinia jingwanae
GTTTTCGAGTTATCGTGGATACGGCCGGCCGGCTGGACGGACGGCCGGCAGACAACGCCAAATTATAATAGACTTCTTTCGAAGTCCATAATAATGATGATGTTGATGTTGATGATGATGAGGAGATCAACATATCAAAAGAAGGTTGTTCTATATGTTGGAAAAAATAGGAAGCTCATATGTAGTGCATAAACTTATAATGGGCAAAAAATGGCAGAATTCTGAGACGTGTGCTACAGACATACATACACACATTTTCAATATAAAAGCATCTATTTTACTAACACGCTGTCGCTCCGTTCCTATATGAATTTTTTAGCATTAACGCCATTTGCGACGTAAACCAAACGTGCGGCTCCTTGTTTTTTTTTAGCCCTTTATATATATTTTTTGCATCGTATGCAGACTTTTGCTGTTGTTGATGCATACGCGTAACATTAATGTTTTTGTTACCTTGTGAAGGTCAGCTTTACTTAGAAGAATATCTGTGCATAAACATGTATATATAATATTATTATACCTTATAGGATTTTGAGAATTTGTAGTAACGTGCCCCTCGCATCATTTTACTACATTCTGAATTCTGCTTCTCTCAGTGAAAGAAAATATAGGCGACGTAGTTTTTACAACAGTAATAATAATAATAATAGATGTGCTGCCATCGACCAATATTATCGCAATGAGCATTACACATACATTGCGTATTATAAAATCCTCATAGAATAAAATAAAATATAGGCGACGTAGTTTTTACAACAGTAATAATAATAATAATAGATGTGCTGCCATCGACCAATATTATCGCAATGAGCATTACACATACATTGCGTATTATAAAATCTTCATAGAATAAAATTATCATTGTCACCTTACACTTCTTCTCTATATGCAGAATTTTGTATGCACACTAACTTCATGTTGTTCGTTCAAGTAGGTACATCAATTTTTTTCGACCAGTGATGATGATAACCTTTTAAATTTTGTGCAAGAGATCTCATTATTGTTATTATCATACATTCATATATTGTTCTTGTCTCATCTCGTGAAGAAATACCAAGATCGTTGTTCATCATCATAATTGTTACAACAATCCACACACTCACGACGATAAAGCAACCATCTTAACCAAACAAACTTTGTATACAAATAATATGTCGCTCTTCCACCGTCATGTTATCACTATCTCTAATTTCGAATAATTTGGTATGTGACTGTTTTGAATTTCAACTGTAGATTATAAAGATAGCGGTGCTTGATATTATCAAACAAGCTATTAGGCTATTAGATATATAATATACTTTTGCCAGTATCATCTTCATTTTACCCCATAAGTTTCGTTGCATCCACTTCCTTCCTCGTTTTGGTTTGGATGGAATCTACTAATTATATAGACAGTTTTATCTAGTAGTCTATTACGGTGACCTACGAAGCAAGCGTTTGCAATGCTAATGTGTTATATGTTACATGAAACATATAATTAAGGAAAAAACATGAGCAAAATTTTAGCATTATCATCAACAAGGCTTTTTGTTGAGTACTAGATGGACCGTGATTTTCTTTCGCATTAAATTTGTGGAGCAACATGGCAATCCAAAAAGGTGCTTTTACAAGGTTTGATTCGAACCAACAATCTGCCGACACACAAAAAAAAAATCATATTCGAAACTATACTTTGTTCTGCTGCTGGTTATTAGCATCGTTTCAAGTTTCATGCGCATCATTTAAAAAAGATGATAATGATGTTTTGTGTCTTGGTTAATTGTAGTTAAGTGGAAGTTTTTTTTAGACAACAGGTAGAATATCAGAGAGCAAAGAGAGGAGAGCTTCTCTGGAACAGGGTATTAATGTGCGAGATTGTTGTGAGATATTGTGTGTGTTCGTATCTATTTCCAAATTGATAAAATTACTTTTGTGAATCTAGCTACAGACGAGTGAGCTCCAGCAGTTGTTTGTTTTACTTCTTTTTATGGGTCCATAACATAACATGCAAGTTTATAAGACGCAAAGACGCAATTAGGGCAGGTTTTGTTAGGCAAGGGTAAAAAAGGTGATAATGAGCAATTAGGGATATTAGATATTACTAAAAGTAAAAAATAATAATAAATTGTCATAGTCGTAACGTACCTCTTACGCGACATAAAATACATAAATTTATATGTAAAATAATTACAGTAAATAATAATTATTTTATTCAATTATTGAAAATTTTAATCTTTGTACTATTTTTTTATATAGATGACAAGAATAGTGAAAACTCTATCAATTGAATCAATATCAATCCAAAACGCAAATGAATAATTGACAATAATATAATCATAATGACTGACGACCCATTTCATTGGGATTTTGAAACTTGGTGAGTGAGAAAAAAGTAGATGGAAGTACACTTTCGTTTTTACATTTTTCAACAAGTTGAACTTTTATCAATTTATCATCCTCACAGATTTGCTACAACGGTTAATAAGGTAGAGGGACTAGAAAAAAATGACTTCAATAAAGGTGAAGCTGTTCACGGCCTTAGAGTCCTTTCTGCGCGTGCCTCCCTTACTCATCGTTGATGAAATCTTCCGTATCAGTTTTGGCATAGGAAACAATGCAAACAAATACTACCATTCAGGGGGGATCCTTTCTCCTTTCCAACAATCGCAACCACAGCAGAAGACAACGTATATTCCAGACCGAAGTAGTCTTGATGAACTGTCCAAGTCAGAAAGGCTGGACAACGCAGATATTGAATATATCAATGGTATTAAAAACAGCCATAATATATTACTGTCTTAAGTCTAGTTTATAGTGTGCTATAAAACTAAAACATAATTATTATTGTTGATTTCAGAGACTGTCAGTTCCACCGTGGAAAATGTGCTGTCAGGAGCAGCACCATCCGGTGTAGCCACCCAGCCGACAACGGCCAATCAGGCTTTAGAGCTTCTATTTAATGTTCCATTACTTAACGAGCTATGGAAAACATTAACTGATGGCTTTTTAGAAGTGTTCAATGCATCCTCTCAACAAGCAGGAGGTGCTGTGGGAGCATCACCGACAACGTCAACCATTGTTGAAGGGGGTGAGCATGTCGCTGCAGGGAATCCTGCTATTGCTTCCGCCACATCAGCGTCCACAGCATCGGCATACCATCAAGATTATTTCGAGTTCTCCACAGCACAGGCAGCTGCTGATCTCATAAAATTAGCTGAAGTTTTATTGTGCATAGTTGGTAAGTATACCAGAATTTTTTAAATTACAGTATAGAAAAAAAACTATAATTTATTGAAATAATTATTAAGCTATTTCAAATATTTGTGACATTCTTTCAGTATTTTTTGTCGCCATCATCACTTTTATGCTGGCCACTGAGAATCTTATCAAACTGTACTCTCATCTTTTCTCATTCTTCGCCTTGTACTTGTCCTTTATCTTCGCACCTTTTCCAACCGCATTTGCTCTATCCACCATACCTTCACTGCTGTATAACTTTACTTCTCGCAGTGTGATCGCTGCTGTGTATTACGCGTGTCGTAGTTGGCCGGGTGGAGGAGGAACAGTTGGTGGTGGCAATGGCTTTAATTTAAGTGGGAACACAGTAGGGGTAGGTGGGGGTGGAGGTGTTGGTGCATCTGGTCGAGCAGGGGACACTGCAGGGGATGGAGCTGCAGTAGGAATAACAACAACAGGAGAGCCAAATAACAACAATTGTAACAATTCAGTGCTATCGTCGGCCACTGAAGGTGTTCTCCTGGGAATGTTTTTTATAACTGGTGCAGTGACAATACATCCGATAGCTTATGTGATTCTCATGATTGGTTTGCACCATCCCCTTCTAAGATGTCTCCCAGATGTGTACGCATTTCTCAAGTCGTCGTGGAATGAGACGAAACGTGTGCAGAATGAATATGGCTTGAGTCATTTGATCCAAGTGGAAAGTGGACGTTTAAGAGTGAACACTGTGTTTCGTCTCTTTTGGGTAACGAGGGCGGCTTATGATGCCGTGTCAAAGTGTTGCAATGAGCCACTGAATTTAATGGTGAAATATGTGATGACTCATGGAACAGAGACCTTCACTGGAGTGGTGGGATTAACTGTGACCGTATCTGCTATTTGCCATCAGGTATGCCGCTAAATAACCATATATGAAGATTATATTTATATTATACACCTACAACATTTATTTTCTTTTAAACTTTAACATAACCAATTTTTATTATGTATTATTTTCTAGATTGGTGAATGTCTGTTGTACCTACTTTACAATGGCGCAAACACAGAAGCTGACGCGAACCGTTTTGGTTCCATCTCTACTGTCCTCTTTTTCATCCTTAGCTTGCAAACTGGACTAACATCCCTGGATCCCGAAAAGCGCCTCGATAGACTTGCGAAGAATATTGTCCTGCTGGGAACTGCTCTTTTCCACGCACTTCATCAAATGATTTCTCCTGTACTCACCGCTTTCCGTGCATTCCAAACACTCCAGATCCGAGCAGCCGTACTCTCGTGTTCTTCCTTCCTTGTCTCCGCTTTACTTACTTATTATTTGCTCCGCTACTCAACCATGTCAACTTGGTCCTTGGCAGTTTTGGCATTAGCTATTGAGTTTAAAATCAAAATCGGCATTTCCTTAATTATTTCTTTTGTTGTCTACTTATCCCAACTGGTGCAGTATCCAGAGACAGTGGAAAAGTCTGTAAGTGTCTGTCGTCGGATGTTGCCCACCTTTGCAGTGCGTTTCTTTGATCATTTACACGACGAGTTGAGCCACGAGGATGTTGTATTTTACCTGAGATCAATTGCAAACGTGGGCGAGTTCCTCACGGGAATATTTTTGTTTGTCAATGCCGTGTGGATCTTCTTTTTTGAGAGTGCTAGTGCCATTAGAGCTATTGGGATGAGTGTTCACGCCTACTTTAACATTTGGTGTGAGGCACAAAAAGGGTGGAGAGTTTATTGTCAACGTAAGACTGCGTCACTGAAGATTATGTCGTTGGCAGATGCCACAGAGGAGCAATTACGTGGAAGGCAGGATGATGTAAGTGAAAGTATTTATTTATATAGCAAATAGTAACTTTGTTTGACATTATAAGATTCAATAAATTACAAAATACATTTTTTATATAAAGGTCTGTGCAGTTTGCTATGAAGAGATGGAGTCTGCCAAAGTCACCAACTGTAATCACCTCTTCCACGCAGTTTGTCTGCGTAAATGGCTGTATGTTCAGAACACGTGTCCTCTTTGTCACGAAGTTTTGTACCGTGAGGATGCATTGGAGAGCAGTGGTGAAAATGACGGGAATAATGCGGCAACACCACCTCCCCCACCCCATCCTGCAGCAGCAGTTCCTGTTCCTCCTCCCCAGCAGCAACGTCAACAGACTGAAAATCACAACTCTTCACAGACAGGGAATAATGTGCAGCCTAGTTCCTCTTCGTCTAGATTTCTAGTGCCTGGTTCTCGACGGGGTAGTCGACAAATTAGTTATGAAAGAGGGAACACTAACCCCTCTTCTGATGAAAATGATACCGAACCTGAAATCAGTACTTCCAGAAGCGGCCACAATAATTACACCAGGGCAAGTCCTGGTAGCGCAACAAGAGTAGAAGCAGTCAGATATTCCGTGTTCTCTTCTTCCGGCGATAGTTCTTCCTCAGCTGGGTCTTCCTCTGGAGGTGGCACCGGCGCAAGATCCCGATTTTTTGACGTTAACTCTACTAGTGACAGTGAAAATGGATCTAGCGGCTCAGAGTACACGGTGGATGATGGCTCTGATGGAGATGACCTGTGGGCAAATGACTTCAGTTCGTCAGATGACGATGATCATCAACCTGGAAATGGTCCTTCCGGTGGAGGAGCGAGAAGAAATAGGGGCAATGCGATTGGAGTACCTTTACTTCTCTGACTTTTCATAAACAGCTAAAAATGTATTAATTTAATAATAATAATTATATTGTACATCATCATCAACATTGTAACATTTTACGCTATATACTGCAAATGTATGATTTACTGAAAGAAATTATCATAAAATAACACTACATTTTTTTTGTGGTTTGTACATCACAAATACGCTGAAAGTCAAATTGTATCATTTCTTCAATGGAACCATGATTGATGATTACTAATCATTGTGATTGTGTGATAACTGTACGTATAATATATAAAATAGATAAAATATACTGTAATGATATTTAAAGTTCTGATATTTCCGTGTTTGTGTTTTTGTTTTGTTTTGATGGCGTATGGATGCTGACTTGTTGGCATACCCAAATCATTTGTAAACCTGTATTATTTATATGCCTGGTTGGAGAACTAAAGAAATGGAATCACAACAAAGAAGAATGGCCAGCTAGTCCAAACATTACTTATATATTTAAGTAGAATTACCTGAGTTTGTTCACATCCAACCAATCATAATGATTATCATTATTGTATATATCAATAATAACTTTTACAAAATGCCAAACTGTTTTAACTGACATGTCCGTTTTGTCTCTTCGCTGTGTATCTTTCAACCAATATCTTTTCAAATATCATCATCACTCATAAAATATTATTACATATGCGTTGTGTGTCTTCTTGATGTCTTCTTGTTATAATAGTACTAATTTATCAAGTTAAAAATATTATGTAATAATAATATGATTTGCAAACTTGTTTAGATAGATGTACATATATAAAAAATAGGTATACATATATTCAATGTATATTACTTATTACTTATAAGTTGTAAGTTAGGTAGGTAAAAACTAACAAGAAAACCAGAACGAGCTGTATTAAAATGAGAGTCTACTACTAAACTTCTTATTTTTGCTGACTAAAAAATATTCGTAAAATAGATTTTTTCAACATAATAAAATAACCGCAATTTGACGTGAAACAGATCTTGAAACATATATTTTATAATAATTATTAATATTACCTTTGTGCTTGTTTAATTAAAGTGATAAAAAAATTATTATTATTATTGTAAATATTTTTGGTTTAGGAAAAGCCCGTTTTTACCCTGTAGCTCAGAGAGGTACAGGTACAATCTGTGTTACATATTTTTGATCAGTTTTATTTCTAGATACGAATTTTCCGTATGCGCATGAAAATAGACAGGTTCCTTTATTTAATTAAATTGTTCAATTAATATTTTTACAGTGGAAAGTGACAAGTGATGTTTGCTGGTGAACAGAATGTGCTTTTAATATACACACACATTAATAAAAACAAAAACATTTTTAAATAAATTGTCTGAATATTGAATATATATACAATATGCTAACCGTAACTGAAAATGAATTATCACAACTATACAAATATTAAATGTTTACATTTCAAGTACATAATCCATCGCTAAATTCGTTCGTTTTTGTGAAAGAGTCATTTTACTTTCTGTTTTGAAAAAGTTAAAAAAGAAGATTATTATTATTATATATGTCAAGCAGGTGGAATGCACATTTTATTAAAATGTAGTGAGCCCATTTAATATTGTGTGTTAATAATAATATATCTCTTAATTCAACGAAATATAGATGGATAAATGTATGAAAATAAATCGCACATCGATGTTGTTGTACCAAAGAAAGAAATATTTGAAATTATTATTTATTCCTATAATATCGTCATCGTTCACATTTTACGTTTAAAAAACCGTATCGCGGTGCGCTAGACCCCATGCTAATGTCATTGCATTCCCCACATTCCATTTTTCTAAATTATAGGCTGATTGCGTGACAAAGATTCATAAAAATGAGTGTACATGTCTGTGAAAATGAAAACACAAATCTCTGGTATCGATACCCAATTTACCTTGTGCATTTCACTTCATTGTACTTTCACTTCCCATTTTATATATGTATTATTATAAATGTTGGCTTTATGACGAGTAATTTTTCATTTTTGCCTGTTTTTCTATTACTAAACATGCATTGTGTATATAGGTCCCTACAACTAAACTAGAATGAGAGATGGCCTTGCTGGACACGATTTGATGACACGAGAAGAAAAATACATAATAGCATGTGTACACATTGTATTCTTTCCCCTCCGTCATGTCATTTTAGTCTCCTCTGAATTATTACTATTTTTCTCATATTCTTTCTCCTGGCTTGACTGACAATCAGTGAAATAATACTTATAGCAGAAGAATAGTAGGGAAAAACATGCAAAGTAATAATAATAATATCCATTATATGAATTTAATGTGTCTTGATGATAGCTAAAACGTGTAGTTTTTTGTATCGCATGTCATTTATCATTTTTTTTCTCCTGCTGTTATATATATGACAAGGTTTTTGTAAATCAAACTTTCCTTTTCTTCATGAAAGAGTCAAAATTTGTCGAGCTTTCCAGTGAAAGAAATGAGCATGCCAAGTGAAAACATGCAGCAGTGGGGTAGAATTTTTTGGATGGATTTGGTGGATTTTGTTGTGCTTACATTTCAATGTTTCTTTGTTCAAAGCGAGTTTGGGACTCAGGGTGGGGGGGGGGAAGATAAATTATAACTATTACTTTCCACAGGTTATCCCATAGGAACATTTCTTAGAATTTCTATTTAGCTGTATTTTCAACATAACTTATCTGAAATAACTACTATTTTTAGCTTGTCTCAACTTACCCCAAAACAGGGAAATAAAATATCTGAATTTTAGTGCTATTTTTTGTTCGTTTTGTTGGCGAATTAAAGTGAGAAATCTTTTTGTGAGTCTGTAAATAAATAAGTTTTTGAAATTTTTCATCATGGAAGCGAAAATGATAGCCAACCAGGTGCCCGTGCGGCCTGACATTCCCAAGATTCTGATCGAAGCGTCAGTAAAAGTTATTCAAGCTGGTATGCATCAAGACGATCGCTCAGGACCTGATAGAGGCCAAGACGGTTCTAGCACTGCTGTTGGAAGGTCCCTTAAAAAGAAAACTGGTAATAAGGATGAAGATAGATTGCGTAAACTTGTGGAAAAGCGTCACGGTGGTGAGCAGGAAGAGGACGAGAGCGCAAGAACGTACAGGAACTTTGACGAGCGTCGTATGGGATTTCTTGTGGTTGGAGATCAGCACAGATTCGTTGGTTCAGGGGCTCAAGATAAGTTTATATATCCATCGGCTCCTCCACTGGACTATTCCTATTGTATGATAAACAAAATCGAAGAGATTGTGACGGAGAATGAGCAACCACAAACGAAAAGAAGTTTCAGATTTCCAAAAAAAACGGCTGATGGAAGGTACAAAACGTCGAGTTTGAGGCTCAGCTATAATGTGATAGATATGATTGAAGGTTTAGCTAATGTGCTCTACAAAATTCTTGATGGTGGGCCTTTGGGACTTTGTTGGCTGGATTTGTCTTTCAATGCGATTAATAAATTGGACGATGACGTAAGCAAAACCAATATACTTTCAGATTTCTTTTGCAAAAAGTTTTCTTTGGAATGTAAAACAGTTTTCCTTGAAGTTTAGACACTTTCGCAGTTGCCAAACTTGAAAATTCTTTATTTGCACGGAAATGTTGTTACCGACATGACGGAAGTTCCAAACTTAAAGTGCCTGAAAAACTTGGTGTCTTTAACCTTACATGTAATTAAATCCTTAAATATGATGATTCTTGTTAGCTTAATCTGATACCAATTTTTAAATGTTAACTAACGCTTATTTATGAATCTTTCTGTTAAGGGCAACCCTGTGGAAGAAGAAGATGGTTATAGGATTTCTGTTTTGTATTTTCTCCCATGGCTCAAGCACCTCGACTTTGTAGCCGTTACAAAATCAGATAAAGCCAACTCTCAGGAATTTGGAGCAAAATATGTACCATATTGGGAGGAGCGACATAATGAATTGGAAGCTATCTACCAAACAAAGAAAAAAGCAGGAGAGGTCACCTACACGGAGAAAGTTATGCAAGGTTACGACGAAGACGACGGGGATGATGTCTTGGATTGAGATTAAATAAATGTAATAATTATTATTATTTTCGCAAGCTATAAATATTAATTTTGTATTTTCTTTATATCTCGGGAAGATTATAAACTGTATTCGTTTACATAACCTATACAATAATTCTTTATTGAGTTTAATACGACAATAATTCTTAGAATAGCTGTATAAAAATTGTTTATGTGAAGAAGAAACAAGAACGAATACAGATATATTATATGTATAGGTATATTTGAAATATAAATACAGACAAAGCCAAATTGACAATAATAAAAATTTGCACAAATCAATTCCTTTCCTTTCACATGATATTTACCTAAATTCTACAGATAAAATAATTAGAATATATATATAGTTCATCTTGTTTGTTATTTTGTATAACTCATCTACATAATATAATAACTTGATGATTTCTTCTTTCATTAACTTCATGTATTGTTTATATTCTGAAGATGATGAAGCAAGACAAGATTGAAATGTGATGAATTGCACAATACTATATAAAAACGTGCAGTTTTGGTCGTAGATACATATATATATCGTTCAGCTTGAAATATCATTATTATTTTCCATCAAAGGAAACTCATTTCTTTCTGCGCCTGTGCTTATGGTTAGCTGTTTTTCATCTCCTGTGGGATTTGTGTTTGTGATGATGATGACGCTTCGGGGGAGGTGTGTATGATCTACTGCGACTTCTACCTGAACGACGAGCATGCTTTTTAGAGGATTTCCTTTCTCGTTCTCTATCCCTGGATCGAGAACGGGAGCGAGACCTCGAGCTAGAGTATGATCTTGCGTATCTACTTCTGTCAAATAAAATATAAAAATATTTATTTACTCACATACATAATTCGATGTTAACTAGCTCATATAATTTTTCTTTTATATAAAATGCATGAACTTACGATGTTTTCTTCCGCTTCTTACTCTTATGGCGTTTTGGACTATCGTCATAAACTATAGGAGATGGTGTGCGCCTTGATCGTTTCACTGGCCTACAAATTAAAACAAATTGTGAGAAAATTACACTCACAAACTCAAGATTCACACTCGCATGTATTCACGTATTTTATGTTTATCTCATATCATTACGGCACTTACTCAGGCGAACTCGGCGCGGAACGCTTATTCCCACTACTTTTATTAGGCTCATCTCTAGTCTTCCTTTCTTTGGGTTCATCCAAGGCTTTTTCTTTACCATTGTTAACCGAACCTGCGGAAACTGTGTTTGAAGCATTTGCAGTTGTAGTTGTCCCCTGGGGGGAAGTGGGGCGAGAGTGCGGACTGGCAGATGTTGGTGTATCCAACGAAGCTTTATCAGCTGTGAGGGAAGACGCAGTTGACTTCAGCTTTTGTTTTGAGTCTTGATACGTTTTTATGAGCTGTTCTAATTTTTTTTCTAATTGTTCATAATTAACCTGGAAAATTCAAAATTAATTGATAAGACGCTCTACGATTTCCCAAACTAATCTACAAATACATAATATAATACATGCTAAGATAGAATACAATATATGTATATTTGCGTATTGCGCATACCTTAGGACGTTCATAAAGTGCTAAAATGTTTTCACATATATCAATTATCTGCGCCTCCGTTGCGTCAAGAGCTATATACCAAGGCGGACTATTAGGAAGTGGAATTTTTAGTACCCGAGCGCTTAGAAATATACAGGCGCTAGCTATGGCCTCTGGAGTATAGCGACAAAATACGTTAGACCGCAAAGCATCAGACATATAGTTCCTAAACAAAACACAAAACAATTTCAATAGTTTTCAATCATTAAAGCCCAAAATACAATGTTAAATTATTAATATTAAATGTATTAAAGTTATATAGGTGACTAAGCATACCATGAGAGTTGCACAAACTCCGAGTCGTTATCATAAGTCAATTGCTGAAGATATATTACAATGAGCTTGTGAGGGTGTTTCACATGAACGCAAAAACCCAATTCCTTCAGGACCCTTCGTTCAGCCAACGTCACATCATTTTTCAGTCGAATGTAAGCAGCATCCAAAATCATTGGCTCAATTGGTCTACAAGAAAAACAAAACAAAAGCTGTTAGTTATTTTTTGCTCTTTGATTTTATACAACACGAATCCGTCAGTTCGATAGCTTTGCAGTGTAAACACTTGTGTTTTCCATTCGCTGGTATCCGCTTTCTGTGCACGCCATGGCTGAAAATCGTTTTTACAAATAATCAATTAAATATCATTTAATGATGTACATACATCTGATCATCATCATCATCGTGGGTTTCATCAAATTAAGTCTGGGGAGCTCCGCTTACAACAAAGCAGATAGCAGCAGCTTACGAGCAGTAAAAATTACGTACTAAATATATTTATGGATCTACAAGCATTATTATTAACTACAACAAACAGTTTAACAAAACAATATCAATCGAACAAAGAGCACGATTAAAAACTATGTCAAAGACAATAGCTTTGTACAATTTTGCCGTACATTATCATTATATAAGGTAAAATTGTACATAAAGCTATCCCCTTTGAAGGTAAGTTTAAGCAAGTTACATACACACAAAA
This sequence comes from Zhuqinia jingwanae, assembly GCA_027744095.1. NCBI lineage: Eukaryota > Metazoa > Arthropoda > Collembola > Entomobryomorpha > Paronellidae > Zhuqinia > Zhuqinia jingwanae. The sequence goes on from JAHZNC010001720.1 coordinate 12,453, forward strand.
AATCCCAGTGCCTTGAAAAGCTTATATGTTTATCTGTATCTCTTTACTGTACAAAGAAAACAGCTCCAAGATCCAATCCAAATTATTCCCCTCCCGTAATATATCTGACGTAAACCAGAAATTAGTGGTATCATCCATGACGCCTTCCTGAGACAAATTAGAACTTAAAAATACATAATATCACACAACCTCATAAAAGCAATCAAAACTCCTGTTATAATAAAAAGATAATGAACACGTCTCCTACATAAATACAAAAATAGAACTATGAAAACTCTGAATGGTTCAAAATCAAATACTAATGGAATTTAAAACTTAACTTTTGGACCTGACGTATTTAAAAGAAAAACAGGGTCCTACAAAAGACGAGAGTAGTCATATTTATGTACAATAATTACTTAATTACATAATACATAACATAGTTTAAAAGTTGACACAAAAACCGTTCAGCGCTTTTACAAGCTCATGGATTGGCTGGATTATATATAAAAAGCATACATAGAAATCTCACCATTAAATAAAAACTAGCTGCATATTACAGAATATAAAAGCAAATTAAGCTGCAGACTCACAAGAGGAGCTTCTAGAAATAGGTGTTGGGGATATCAGTTGTCACCATTTTACAAAGTGAAGTGGTGCATAGCTGACACAGTGAGATACCCAGTATAAAAAAAATTGGGAAAGAAGTGCAGATGTGTAATACTGATGTACAGTGATTCATTGATGAACACACGATGATGATGAGCGGATTCAGATTCAGCACAACAGCTTGAGAGTTCAATAGTATTCTTTTCAAATTCCTTCCCAGCTTATATGACCAGGTAGGATGTGTTCCTCCTCCCACACGGTTTTCATGATACAACAAGACGAGGAAAACATTAGTACACAATTCAAGTACAAAACATCATTTTTCAAAATTCATAATTATAAATGGGTATCATTACCGTTAACAACTCCAGCACGACGGTGCACAGACGTTGGATATTTGTCTTAGCGTTAACGCCTAAAATTTTAACGATAATTCATGTTATAATGCCCTTTCCAAGGAAAACAAAAGTAACCGCAACAAGCAACAACTGAGAGACCCACTTCAAATTATTTTATATATTTTTTTGCAAAAAGGCAAAGAACTTTGAAAACTTGTCTGAAAACGATTTGTACATTTATATGCCAAATGATAACATCAACCCTCATGTATGTTTAATTAGTCTGTAGAATTACAACTACATCATAACAAACAAGCCAACTACCTATATACTTATACTACAATGGGAAATTATATAGAAAAACACAAAATTAATTGTTCTTGCAATCAGAGAATTGTTTGCTTACCTGAGGAAGTTTCAAGAGAATACCCGCAGTAGTAATTAGCTCACAACCCATAATTCTCAAATCCGTCTCGCTTTCTTCGTCCAGTCCATCCAACGAAGACGGTGTTGGCGATAGCTTTTCAATTGGCAAAAGGACATTTTCCAACGTCAGTACTATTTTACCATACGCCTTGGGCAATGTTGTCGAAGCATTGGTCACGGACGGTGTCTCTGAATTATTATTACTACTGCTATTCCCGGTTGACGGAGCAGGCGTCACTTTGATTGTAGGCATTGTTACTACAGATGTTCCATTATTAGTCGTTGTACTAGAAGAACGGTTGTCCGTCGGCGTTGTCGAAGACACGTGATTTTTTCTTCCTGCTTCACTCGCTATTAATCTTGAATTTGTACTGTTACTGATTCCGGAAGTTGTGGGCACTAATAGATGAGACTTTTTTAAGCCACTACTACTTCCACTTCCGAAATTGTTTCCGCCAACCAGGCCATCGCCACCAGGCCGCAGACCGCTGAAGCTTGTCACGCTCATTTCTTTACAAACAATAACGTCAGGTAACACCGCGAAGTAATAATTCAAAAATTAATGTAGCGACGAAGAAATGATAGGCCCTAGTTAGGCTAGCGTTGCTGGCGGTCAAAATCAAACCCAGCCCCACCTGCCACCTGCACCTGGCCAAACGCCCCTCTGAGAGCCTTCTTACAACTGTATTTTTTGTGGACCTAATCTCTACTGGATAATAATATCAAACCAAAAATGGAAAATTAAAAATACCATTAATAAACGATTCAAACTAAGTTAACTACGATTTTGAAGAAAAAAAAACGAAAACATTCACTCCCCCAATTAATTATGTTATTTTTGAATACATTATCAGCTGACAAATAATTTATGAACTACTTACATTTCTTTGCCTTTTTATGTGCATTTAATATGGAAAAAATATATCTAAATTACACTTTGCACCTCAAACCACTCTTTGTGTTACTACCATTTTAAACTCATATTTTAATTACTAATTTTAATTTTATGTAAACAGCAAAATAATTGTTTACTTTACGTAAAAAAATGTTTTAATTCCTCAAAGAGAAAACGGACAGTATGTGTGATGTTTGTTCAATAAATTGTAAGTGGAGCCAAACACCACTCAAGCTCAAGGCTACCTACTACTGCTATATACCTTATTGCTACAAAATCAACGATGATGAAATGAATAATGTTTTCTAGCTATCCTGCAACACAAAAATATGATAAACCCTGGTAACGCTATATTGAAGGACCTCTTCTTGATCGTCGGATAGGTTTTGAATTCAAACCAACCAACCCTTAATATTTCATGTATTTCTAATCAATAGATTTCAAAAGATTTATGTGATTTGTTTCAACGATCATTTAAGTACGTATTATTACAATATTTCCTTACTTTGAGTTTGTACTTTGTATTCGTGCTGTTTGTGTTCATGTGAACCGATGTATAAAAATATTTATTTAATATTTTGTCTATCGATTAATAATTATAAGACTTTTGGCCGTAAAGTAAGCTCCGTATCGTTTGAACTTGGTTTGTCCAGTTCAAAGAGACGTATTCCATTCATAAATTTTCTTCATACTCAATCAATCCCTTGTCACATAGAAAGGAGACGTGAGAAACAGTTAACAGACACACCTGTTTATCCAATGTAAACAAAAATCAACATTGACATTAAATTTCCAGTTTATGTATATAATAATTTTAATTAATGCATGTACACCGGACACACAGAGCAAACTGAAGAAGTATCTCAAGGTCCTTAACAACCGCTTGTAGATTTCCACTCTTTTCCTTTGAAAAAAAAACAAGCAAAAAATCTGAGATTACTCAGCAACACGTAAACGTGAATATTGCAGCCATGGTGTGTGTAACCAAGAAAGCATGGATAGGTATTGCACTATTGCACATACCTTTCAGTATGGGACGGTACATCCAATGAGAATGCTCCTGATCTGCCACCTGGCTTGTTCATTCATTTGGATCAAGATGACGATGAGCTTATGAGATATTAAATTATCCTTCCAGATGGCGCAAGCATAATATTTAAAGCTTTTATACTTTGTTCATTTTGGCTTCACTTTTGTTGTGCAAATGCATTTTTTTGCATTAAGTATCAATAATAATTAACATCATCACATCAATTAGGTTAGTTGTTTAATTGATTGTATCAAGATGGTTGAAAACGAGACAAATAATCTTACAATTAGTTTCTGATGTGTGCACTCTTGTTGTACAAAATAAAAAGGTCCCCGAAGAGCGTCAGTAATATTATCCTTTTCGATACTTGTTTAGAACCAAAAAAATTGGCATCGTCCATAAATAACTTGACAAGTTTATAATTAGGTTCAATGCTTAATGAAGTCAATATTATTTGCTTCGAGGTATGATATTTTTTTGAAAATGTATTTTGTGCAGTGTTTGTAATAGGTATTCATCATAATCATGAGTGTATTTTGTGTGTAAAGAAACAAAAAACAACATTTGTGGTTTTATATTTTTGCTAAAGATTCTCGGAACCATTCATTTTATTTCATAAAACATCATGATTTTGATATGCATATTACCAACATTTTTATTTGTTTACACAATTTACAAGCTGAATGCAGCTGGCTCCGCAGTTCTCAGCCCCAAAAAAGTTCACACAAAAAAGTATTTAGAATTGGATTCTAACCATCCATATCAACACGATCAGCAATAACCATCTTTAATCGACATATTATATAATGCAACTTACTTATCAACGGTTTATAAGAAGCGGCGAATAGTAAAAATTGTAATTCTTGACTGTTGAAGTACTGTAAATGTAAACACTAAAAGTGGCCGCACTGACGACGTGCTGACAAGTCTGTAACATTGTATTATTATACGACAAGAGAAAGTTATACAATAGACAATGAATGTACTTAGCGATATCTGGAACACGGAAGTAATGACTGGTGACACAAATACATCAATGATAAGATCAATATGTATGTATATTTCGTAAAAACTACTGCTTTTAAGCTAAAAAGGTATTTTCAAATAATCGATACACAGTTCAGTAGTAAATATGTAGTTCACAGTTGGCATATTATCATTTAAGCTGCATATAAACCGATATGTGTCAATTGACTTGGTTGAACTGTTGAAATAAAAAAAAATGATTTGATCTACTTACAGGATTTCGGGTATTTGGTACAGGTAAAATATTACATCTTTACGTTCTGAAAAAAGTGATTGCCTTTATTTTGCATTGCACCTTTTAAGAATACATATATTGCATTTTTTAAACTTATTTTCTATGTACAAAATATGTGCTATTTATTCAGAGAGCTGCGTTTATTATATAACACCAATGTTTCATTAGTCATCTAGTATTTTCTTAAGCCTCTGGAGGGATCTCTTAATTTTTTCTTCGTGTCTCTTCATTTTCACCACTGATGATCCAGATGATGGGGCTGGATCAACCGGTAAAATCCCACTTCCCCTAATATGTAGTCCTGCGGAATGACTTTCCTCTCCTGGTATAGCGATGGCTGAAATTTCATCCACTTGAACGTCCAACTTCGTCCTTACATCTTTCCACAAGCTCTGAAGTTCAGTTGTCGGTGCTGGTGCCGTGGTCACTGGATCTGATACCATTTGTAATGTTGTAGCCGTTGTTGATGCCGATGTTCCCGGGGATTGTAGCGTGTGTGGGATATTATGCTGCGACTGTGAATGACTGGATGAGGACAAACCTCTATGCTGATACGAATTGTAGTGATTATGATGATGAGTTCGATTACTGCTGGACAACAGTGGTTTCCCACCACTTCCAGGTAGTAAAATGGACGCTGAACCCAAGTTTGCGCTGCTATTATTCAACATGGAAGACTTGTTTGTTGTGGGCATTCGGATGCTAACCTCAGACTCAAAGTCTTTGCCTAGACTGAACTTCATGTTTAGCAAATTCAATGAACTAGAGCTGCTAGGCAAGTAGGACCGTCTTCGTCCACCTTCGTGCCACGCCAAAGTCATGTTACTAGGTGTGATCATTTCATGATGATGGTCATTCTCAATACCACCTCCAGCAGTTGAGGCCGATGTGGTCGTTATTCGTTTAGACTTGGATATAATCTCAACATCAAAAGAAGAGTTGCTTGAAGCGGAGCATGGACTAATAGAGCCGGAAGTTGTGGAAGGCTCAATAGACTTTGTAGTCTGTGTTCCCCGATTCAACCTACTTCTTCTTGATGTGGCAGTCGGCAATCCTCTAGAGTATTTTAAGTGATTGGCAACCATCTTGTCAAAAGCGTCCTTGTCATCATCATCCCCTTCGTCTTCGTCAACTTCCTCCAGTTCCAAATCAGTGCCGTCTGGATGATGTTGATGATGCTTACTTGGCTTGGCGGATGGTAAAAAATGGTTATCTGTAATCTCAGATTCTGTTTCGGATTCACCATCAGCATCCTCCGCCTCTACGTCAGTCTTAACAGTTCTTCGATTACTGGGACCTCTTACATTTGTAATAACACCGGCACCGCCAGCACCAGCGCTACCAGGGGACAGGGACCTCTGACTTCGAGCAGAAGATATGGTTCTATAATTTTTTGTCAATTTCATGGCGGATGACTTGACGGATGCAATAACTGGCAACTTTGTTGAATGTGATCGTATGTGTATTGGGGGTGCACTAGCTGGAGACCCTAAATTCAAGTCGGCTAGTTCCTTTGGGGAAATAATTGGATCAAGCACTTCAATGGTGTCATTGCTGCTCTGCGACGCATTTGTTACCGGGTTTTTAGCATCCCCACTCGACTCTGTGCCAATACAGCTGTCTGCACTCAAGCATCTTTGAAGAATTCTGTGAGGTCCATTGTCAAGATCAATATGTTTGGGCGGAGCCAGAGGAATTTCATAAACTGTTTCAACGGAATCATGTGATGTCGTGTTGCCCTCCGTATCAAACGTTCCATCAAAACTTCTATTATTTTCCTGTGATTGGATGGAATCTGCTCGTCCAGAGTCAACCTCAGAAGATTTTGTTGTTGTTGCACTAGTAGGTGAGGCCAAGCTTTCCAGCTCATTCTTTTTGTTTTGCTTTTCAACCTCGTCATTTTCGTTGATATCTTCAAATGTCATCGGAGCCATCAGGTAAGCTTCCAAAGTACAACGAACTACCTCATCAATATCCTCCTCACTTTTAGATTTTTCCTTTTCTGTTGCCACTTTATTGTTTTCTTCTTCTTCAACGACTGGAACTTCTGATGCTGGGACCACTTCTGTTGTTGATACCAAAGTGTCCACCTCATCAGCCACCATAATTTCTGCTGTAGCATTTGCAATATCTGCATTTTCTGGTACAATTTGTGGTTCCACCTGTTCCATTTGTTCGTCACCTCCTGCATTTTTGCATATTTCTTCCAAGTAGCATTCACACTTTACTAGATCAGCGATTGCACAGTCCACTGGAGGGTTTACTTCTGGTGGTCGTCTATTTTCAGTTTCTTGGAGTCCACCCTCCCCGGGATTAGAAATGGCGCCTGTAATAAATCCCTCTTGGGCCACAAACTGTTCTATTTTTTCAATTCTGCTACGTTCCTTCTGTTCATCTTCCCCCTTTGTATCATCCTTCTCCTGAGATGCCTCTGTTACAACTGCATCAGGTTCGACACTAGCCCCATTATCAGTTACAGTATCCCCGTTTTTATTTCCCGTATCTCCAATTCCGTTACTTGCAGTTTCCTTTTCCGTATCTCCTACTCCGCTACTTGCAGCTTCAGTTCCGTTTTCTCCAATTCCGTTACTTGCAGCTTCATTCCCCGTATCTCCTACTCCGTTACTTTCAGCGTCCTTTACCGTATCTCCTACTCCGTTACTTTCAGCGTCCTTTACCGTATCTCCTACTCCGTTACTTTCAGCGTCATTTACCGTATCTCCTACTCCGTTACTTTCAGCGTCATTTACCGTATCTCCTACTCCACTACTGGCAGTTTCCTTTTCTGCATCTCCAATTCCGCTACCTGCAGCGTCCTTTACCGTATCTTCTACTCCGCTACTTGCAGTTTCATTCCCTGTATCTCCGATTTCGCTACTTGCATTTCCAGTATCCCCAATTCCGTTACTTCCAGTTTCGTTGCCAGTTTCCGCAATAGCCATACTTTCTGTTTCGTTGCAAGTATCTCCAATAGCCCTACTTTCAGTTTCGTTAACAGTATCTCCGCTACACCTACTTCCAGTTTCAACACCAGTGTCCTCTGTTAGCGTTACATCTTGAAGCTCAGTTGTTTTGGCATTTTCAATTTCCGAAGTGCCCACGCTCACACTCTTACTTGTCATTCCCAACTGTTTTTCCAGCCATGTTCCAAACGCATCATCCGTTTTCGTGAAAAATCTCTGGATTACAATGTGGCCCGTGATTTTCTCCAGGTCCTCTAGTTTACGCACATAGTTAAGTGGTGGATAAACAGTCATTTGGGAACATCCAGAGAACGGATTGGCCGCTGAATCTGTGGACGTTGCAGACGGATCGGTAAAATAAGGGGAGGGAATAGGTGATGTTGAAACATCAACTCGATTACTTGTCAGCTTGTCAGTCTCGTCACTTCCCCCATTATTCATTTGTTGACTTTTTGAATTTTTTCTGGATAAAGCCTTCTTTTGTTCTAAAATCACTTCCCTTGCGACTCCTTCTTCCATTGTCTGATTTTGATCAACTTTATCCCCGTCAAGGTTGCTTCCATCTGGTTTATACTGTGCGTGTTGTTCCTCCACTTCCGGTTTTTGTTTACTTTCTCCGCCTGGAAAAAGTTGTGGCTCAGTCTGTGTCTGTCTGTGACAAGTGGCAACATCATGATAGCTACGAGTACTTCTATGAAGATTTAGGCTACTGTGCCGATGACTGCTGCTGCTGTGATTATTTGTTGGTTGGTTTGGTTGTTGTTGTTGATGATGGTGATGATGATGGCCATGATTATGATCCTGGTCCGGGCCATGCTCAATTGTTGTCACTTCCTGGGTGTATACATGCCTGATTTTTGCGTTCACTTTGAATGGAGGGTTGTACCGCTCTCGAACAAACCTATAATCATTATCATCACAAAACTTGCTATTATGTATCCACGAATGTGTGAAATACTAGTGTAGGGAAAGAAAAAAAATGCGTGTAAGCGGAGAACATAATTTGGAAAGAGTGATCGAAATTGCATGATTATTCTAATAGGCCATTATTTGAGGTATACTACAATGTAGGTAGCAAATAATGTGGCATGTGTGAGGACTGAGGAGGCACATAATTTGGTAGTGCAAGCAAGGTAAGTGGAATGGATAATTGGAATGTCGTGTTTATGGACCTTTTGTTACTGGAATGATGACCATGAAGAGATTTGCCCATGTTGCCTTTTTGACTAATGTCCGGTAATAAAGGGAACTGGGCACGTTTGTTGGCGCTATCCAGATTTGTAAGGCTGGTGGATCTGTACAGAAAATAATCAATACAGAAGAAATCGCAATTAGCACTCTTACAACAGACTAAATGGGGTTTAATATATTGTGGCACTGCACAGGTGCTTCCCTACACGCGTCCCAGTTCTTTCACTCGATTTTAATACCAATAGAATTGGCACACCTACTCTTTATGCGTGGGTGTAATTAATTAAGGGAATTGGTTGACACGGTCCAATGAAATTGCAATCTTTCGTTTGTTGGCTGGTACATCCCTTTGATTTGTTGCATGTTACCCCTATCAAAAAATTTACGCTGATTACATTTTTTTTGATTTGTTAAGTGGTATGTATGTAAGGTAATATACTATATATACTGACTATAAAGTTGAACTGAAGATTGAAGATGAACAAGCTTAGTGTAAAATTGTTTAAGACTAGCTTGTTGTGGAATTTGAAACACCTTTAATGATTATATATGTCATGCATATTTTATTGTTTTCTAACCAAAAGCAACTCGTTTGAAAAACAGTTTATTCAAAGTGAATAGACGTCAGTTTAAAGAGGCAGATTAAAATATAAACGGCTAAAATATATAGCCAGTGCACACATACCACAAATCAAACAAAGGTAAACTTCAATTAGCCCATATGTCAATCACTTTCACCACACGTCATTTTAAAATACAGGTTAACTTCTGACCGAGTCTATCTGTAAAATCGCATGTCTGTAAGATTCTGTACCTATATACCTACACCTACTATACACTACAAAAAGTAGGTGCCTATATGCATGTAGTATCTGTAAAAAAATATGATAATTTCTACACGCGCTTCTTGTCGTAAAACAGACATTTCTTTTGTTTTTTACTATACTTACAATCGCGTGCAACCAGGTAAATCCCGAAAGGATTTCAAAATCGAGGGCGCCCCAAGCTGTTCCTGTTGTCTGAGGGAGATACCGGAACGGGGATTAACGGTATAGAATAGCGGCGAAGTATTTCCAAAGAAAAACGAACAGGAGTTGTCGTCGATGGTCTGCCCTGTCTCTGACTGGAACCGTTCTCGACTCATGTCTCATTTTCTCATTTCTTCACTGCTATATATTCTGCGTTATTGGATTAGACGTTTATTTTCCTTTAAAAGAGAGAGAGAGAGAGAGAGCACACCATAAGCGGAAAAAAATATACTAGAAAGTACAAAGTAGATAAGCACACGGTACACACACACCGCAGCACCAACCACACACCTATCATTTACAGCTTTTTAGCTTGCTTGGTCCAGTAAAAACTTTGCATACATTACAATTTACAAATATATGTATATTATTTCATTCCATTACATTTAGTCATCATCATATCATGCGTCCAATATATAATATACCTTTCATTCCTAAATATGACATATTTGTACATTTCTCAGTCGAGAATTTTTTCTTTGTGCCACCAGAAAAAAAAATTCCACTCCAGCCGACCCATTTTCACCTCTTTCCTTTTTGTTAACAAGGTGGTGGTAGTATAGTACAAAAGAAAACAACAAGAACAACGCATAGACTAAACCACAGCAATGACTTATATGTGGTAGTCTTTTTTAAGATGCAAACGTTTTCGGCGGAACAGAACAGGTATGTGCGGTCCGGTTTTTATTACAAACTTCTGGTAAGAGAGAGAGAGAGAGAGAGGAAAAGTACGCAAACGGTCGGTATTGCATTCTTTCTTTCCTTCCTTCATCCTTGTACTTCATTTAACTACTGCTGCGTTGGTTTGTTTTTTAGCCATTTTTTCTTCATTACCGTTCTCATTTATCGTGACGTTTTTTACATTCCAATCTTCTTAATAGAGCATTTGAGCATATCTAATACGCAAACATGTTTTGTTTTTTAGAGTGTAGCTTTACATATAAATAGTATAAACACAATCAATATTTCATAATACCCCATAAGCCTTATCAATCTACAAGAACTGGAACTATGTTTGTTTTCTTTTGTATACATTGTATGTTAACTACCCGGTTTTACTTCAACTCAAGTATGACGTGGTGTCATACAGTCTTTGAAACCATATGTAGTACTACACATTAATTGTTTTCATGTGTTAATCCAGTCCAAACTACTGACCAGAAACCTTTTTTTTTCTTGTACTTTCTGTCCCATTCAGACCACGACACATTTTCCTTATGTAATACAACAACCTTAATTTGGGCAACGTGTCTACTTCCTGCTAGTACTACTACTACTACTGCAGCAAAGTGTTTTTTTTTTCATTCACTCCAAAGTCGGATCTAAACCAATAGGGAAGTTGTTTGATCTGCTTCGGCTATTGAAAATAAATAGTACAACAACATGACATGAAATTATGAATGACACTTGTGCTAGTTTTTGTCATGGTTTGTTTATTGTCTACACAATCAACATATGGATACACTTGGAAGAGTATGAAGCTCCTGGTGGTGCTGTTGGTTTTTTTATGTTGTTATTATGTAAGTAGGCGGCTTAATTGCGGGTAAAGGTGGATGATTGCATATAAAAGTTGAAGGAGAACAAATTTTAGTTTGAAAGCAATATCATCGCCATTACTATCCATTATCTTTCGCCAGCTCTAAACGTACTTGTTTTTCTTTCAGAAGAATGGAACGGCCAAGAACAAAAAGAAGGACAAATTTCTTGACACGGAACTGTCACTAATCGGTTTGATGTCCGCGTTCATAGTAGAAAAGAACAATATGAGCAAACTCAATGCATTTTATCAATAGATATCCATCATTTGTTGCCTTTTGCCTTGTTCAAGTCAAAAGAAGTAGTACTTCCGCATTTCTCCAAAATACACGTAATATATGTGCTAGCAAGACCAATGGCAAACTAACGAGCTTTTCCTTCTTTATTCCCATATTTCCCTTTTTTTATTCTTCTTCTTATTTATGTAATTGCATTTTATTTCTGGTCCAGTGTAGTTCTTTTATGTGTATTTGTTGTCGCTATTTTTTCCGGTTATACTTCTCCCTGGAATATATACCTAATCCGATTGGATTTATTTGCGTAGGTAATTTTTTTCCAGAGTTTTGTTTCTAGTAAAGATAGCAATTTGCCCTACTATCCCAAAATCACTTGCACACACTGCTTCGATTGCTGCTCTAGTTAACTTTTAAAAATAGAAAATTAGAGTAATTGCTGTTTGTAGAGGTATGCGTTATGCATTCATTACATATGGTATCATTATGTTAGTGTGCATGCATAGAGGTACAAACATATTATGTACTACTTTTTTTTACATGTATTAGGTATGTTTGTAATATTTTTCTCTCCTTCTTCTATCGATTTGCTCATTTTCTGATGGTATTCCACAATAATAATTTTATTAATATTATCATCACTCCGAAATCTGATTGTAAGTGGGAAAAGGTAAACCATTCCAGTGTGTGTGTTGTTGTACTTTTATTGTGGAGACTTTTTTATTTCATGTAATAATTTTGATGTGTGTGTGGCGGTGGTGGTGTATCGACCAAATGAGCTCTACTTAAGAACACACATACTACTACTACTACTACTACAAGTTATACGTTCACGTTCAACATTTAGTCTTGAATGCTGAAACTCATACAGAATACGGGATATCTGTGGACTACAAGCTTTCTCCTTTTCCAATTTCCATACACACACACACACACACACACAATATTTCACTGATTCCTTCTTCGATTCATCAAATCAACACACATATTACACATACATGATGAGGCGACCAGAGTGTGAGCACCACCGTTGATGTCCAAAAACGAAACTCCAAGTCAAATAGAAGAACAGAGGGGATCATTGAATGTGCATTGTCGTTGATTGGATTATAAGACAATTTAGAATTACATTATTTTTTGGGCTGTTGAATCACAAGAAAAATATGAACTAAAAACACAATAGAATTTCTCCATTCAATACAAAAGCTGCACTATCCCGAAAAAAACTATTCACATTAACAACAATAATAAGTCATTTTTGTTCCATATCGTAGTCGTGGTTGACATATAACAACAAGATGACTTGTGAGGGATATATCATATTGTTTTCTTTCTTTATTATACCGTATTTTAGATTTGAATCTCGGGGACTCGTGTAGTATTTTTAGTTGCAATCAATCCAATCCAGACGTCGATAGGGATGTGATTTATGCAACGTGGGTGTGTTTCGTATTATTATTGTGCACTTGTGAAATGCAATGCACTTTTGGGATTGAAACAAAACTATGAAACATTATCAAGGGAACGCAGACGGTATAGAGCGAGGAAAAGCAATGAGTAGTGGAGGGAGATGAAGTGGTGGTGGTGATGATGATGATGACGACGACGATGATTATAGAAAATGTAACCCAAAATGTGTGGAATCAAATAATGCTTTGCTTTTTGGTTTACTAACTTGACTTGACTAGAAAGCGTACCTACAGGAGAAGCACGACATAACCAACCGACATGAATGTGAAAACTGCGAGAAAAATGCAGGAGGTCAGCTGGATAAAACGGTGGAGAATTACGGGAAACGGGACACTACTACTACTGGACAAAAAAGCAACGACATTGCCAAAGAGGAATCTGGGTTTTTTTTAACATTGCGTCTTTTCGTTGAGAGAAATTTTAGTAAGTTTTACTTGCCGTGTGCCGGGATAGAAAACAGAAAAAAGAAAAGAATGAATAGGGTGGCTTGGTTTTAGCTTTAAATGCTTAAATTACCAGGTACACAATGGCAGTGTTTGTTGAGCATGGAACTAAACTCAAACTCCCGGAGTGACAGCGCTTGTGAAAATGAACAGCGCTTGTGAAAATGCAAAGGAGGAGGATACAAATTATGCTGCTACATATTATGTATGCCTTATATAAGTAGGTATGTATGTATGTGCCTGTGCGTGTGGTGTGATGATATGTTTGAAGTATATGGCTAAGGATTCACTATGGAAAACGTTTATAAAAATTAACGTAAATAAATGGAAAGTAGAAAATGTAGGTCGATCTTTGTTGGCAATCTTTTTTGTAAATCTCAATCTACGCTTTAATTTTTAAAGAAATATTTATGTATAGTAATAATATATTCATGATTCAAAATATAGTTAATATGCGCCCATGCGCCGACTAGCACTATCATTTTTCTTCAGCTTTCTCCGCTACCTGATTCAAATAATCCATCAAATACAAAATAGACCAGGAGAAGAAGCGGTTGGGACCATGGCCTGCACTCTACACATGGTATTAATTGCTGCTCTTGTATGTGTCATTTCCCACTCAGTGACTTCCTTCTTCGTGACCATGATGAGCTTTGTGGCTAATGGAATACTTCAACTGGCCCTTATAATTTTTACTGCACTCTCACATTTCGTGCTTGCACTGGGCCTTACAATCATCAACTTTATTCTTGGATTAGCTTTCATACTTTTCGAGCTAATGGCAGCCTGCTTACTTTTCACGCTAGCGAGTGGACTTTTCATCCTTTTCGTTTGTGGACTATCTTGGTTATTCCCTAGCTTCCCATTCTTTGGAAGCTTTTCGGCACAATTTAATTACCACAATGGGCAGCGGGACCAGAGAGTTCAGTATCAGTTTAGAAGCGAACCACGCAATGCAGTTAAACAAGAAGAATAATAATAACATATTTGGGATTTTTTTTTAAACTTTCATGTAACCGCAGCCACAATAAAGAGGATGCCTTAAAACGTCCCGAATATACAATAATTTGCAACATTTTTGGAATGCATATATTTATTTGCTACGACTATGTTTTTAAAAATTATTCATGATAAAGTTAGTTTACATTTTTCTTTGTCTCTTCACCTTGAACTAGGATATGAAAAGGATTTTAACGGTTATAACTACCACAGCACGCTCTTTCTGAATCAGAATGAAGTGTTCAAATATAACGCAAAGTATCCATCCATATGGATATACATTGTACATGCAATATTGAAATATTTATTATTACAAATCAAGTACAAAATCACATGAATCACATACAACATAGCATATGAATCATATGATATGAAAGTGTTCAAATATAACACAAAGTATCCATCCATATGGATATACATTGTACATGCAATATTGAAATATTTATTATTACAAATCAAGTACAAAATCACATGAATCACATACAACATAGCATATGAATCATATGATATGATATATTAGTTTTAACCAACGACTGTTAGCTGTTCTCACTCCCTCGCACTGCATGCTCATCACATCGTCCTCCTATCCGTGAGAACTTCCGGTTTACACTTTTTTAAATGTAGTAATTTGCATTATAGCCTTTCTGATGTTGCATTCAAAAACAAAACTTATCTCGGAATTGAAGTTGATGTATGGCTGATGATGAAGACGAATAAACTGTTATATTGAGTTGGTTTCTAGAAGTATATATTTACAAAATAATATGCAGTGGTACTATATATATAGTGTGGTAGTAATATGTTCCCCTCCCTGTCTCCTTCAAATGTCAATATTACAACGTTAATCTTCTTATGCATAAGAACTTAATGTGTTATTATGACGTGTAGGAAACATGATGGATGGATGAGACTGACTAAGAAGACGTTGTAAAAAGTGCGGTATTAACGGCAACCAGATTTGATGAATAAATGTATAATACATGTGGAAGTTTGCATGTAAAATGATGATAGTAGTTAGTATACTTGATGATGAGTAGATATGCACATGTTGCTTACATTTTGAAAAAAAAACTCTCGTTTTCATTTAAAACTTTTTCTGATCACGACGACTGATTATTTGCCAACGACAAACGGTATTGTTTGTGTTGTTGGTGACTTTACACCACTACCACTACTACCCCGCATATTATTATTATTATTATTTTTACATGGCAGGATAAAAATGAAACGCGGAGGTACGGAACCAAGTGCACTCAAGTACATGAACTCTCTTTCTATTATGTACATGTAGAATATATATGCGCATGTACCTGTAATTAATGGATATTAATCCATTTTGTCCCTTTTTTATAATACCACACAACTCCCATGTTACTTACTACTACTGCCATTATTATTGTTATTATTGCTATTAATCACGATCACCATAATAAGTTTAGCCTATATATTTCCTTTGTTGTTGTTATATTCACAAAGTTTTTCACTTTTTTTATAGATATTATTATTGCTGCTTGCGCTTTCTTTGAAAAGTATGAGCACTTTACTTATACCGAGTGTTTAAAAAATATATAAATAAAATGCATAAAAAAAGTAAGAATAGCTTATAATTATTATAAGACTTGTTTCTATTATTACTTTGTTTGCATTGATTCGATTGTTGGAATGTCATTTTATTATTAATAGGTGTGTGCACTGCTCCATCCCATTGTTTTAAGTAAAGGATAAAAAAAGTGCAATTTTTTAGTTTCACCTTCACTTGGCATGCTAGTTGTTGCTGCTGTAATAAAAATAGTATTGATCATCCCAGTATACCTCATATAGTGGTGGTGGGAGCACTAACAATGGTAAATTAATAGTTATTACAGTCACAAGAAGTTGATGATGATCATTGCTCATCATCATCATCATCAATAGCAAAGTTCTCTCCTCCACCAAGTTTCATTGTTGTTCACAATCACAAGTTCGTTATTGACTTGATAGTTCATTCTAAGGGTCAAACTGATAAGAAGGAAAGGAAAAGAAATTAAAAAGTTACGCTTGAACTAAAGAGACTTTTTTTTCATTCATTCATTTTATATATTTTTAGTGGTAGTCACCTCATTAAATTGTTTTTTTTTTCTATTATAGTCATACTTTTACTTTGATGACTTGGTCGGTCATGATCATGTTGAATCTTATTGAATATTCATATTATTATGATGAGGAGGATGGCTAAGTTTGTAATAATGATGATGCAGGATTAAAATGCACTTGTTATTTCACAACAATAATCGCCAATAATAAAGGTGCGCTATCAAACGATTTCATCGGGAAAATAGAGAAACGATTTGTTTGCTTTGTGTTTTCTTCTTCTTCTATGCAACTTGCTGTTGAGTGTGTATACGTAAAATGTAATAGTAATGAAGCTCATAAAGGTGCAATATGGTGATAGAGAAACGATTTGTTTGCATTGTGTTTTCTTCTTCTTCTATGCAACTTGCTGTTGAGTGTGTATACGTAAAATGTAATAGTAATGAAGCTCATAAAGGTGCAATATGGTGTTCAATAACAAGCGGTGCTGAAATGATATTATTACAAATAAGTGATTATTAGTGATTGTTTCGTTGTTTGTATTTCGATTTCTTAGTTAATGCCGTGGCGGCAACGGATAAAGAAGCAGAGAGGTTAAGCAAAGCAGTTACGTTATACACCTGATAGTGTGAGTGTTACTCTATTCATGCATATAACACTGACCTGAACTGATATTATATAACAGCGTAATACACTGAATTAAGTAAAATAAAATATTGTCAATATTAGTAGTTGACAGTCAAGTTTAGTGTGACATTTCATTTGGGATTTGATGTGATACGGATGAAAACTAGTGTGCGCTGCATTGCTTGCTGAAAAAGTTGAAAGGTTTATTTGTTAAGAGATATTAAGTTCCAGTTTGTTTGTCTCTTTGTTTGTTCGATAAAGGTGTTTTTATTATATGAAAATTTCTGAAAATAGTCGTTTACACATGGGATCCCCGAATCCCAGCAAGCGGAATATTTTTGATGGAAACGGTTTAAAATCATGCTGTTTTTCTCCGGATGGGTGGTGAGCAAAAAGTGAGCTGTTTTGAATGAAACGGAGGACATCATCATCAGGAATGATGACGACAATGGGTTCCTTAGTCCATTTAAAGAGACTGGTAGTAGTCATCCTTTTCTACAATTACATACCACTATATTTTCTACTTTTGCTGGATGACGCCTCAGTTTTTGTTCAGGGTCAGACCCAACTTCGACCCGGAACTTATGGTGATCGGTGTAGTATTACAAATCCTTGCACAAAAGACTCAAATCTAGTGTGCATCAACAACTTTTGTCAGTGTTCCGGAAGTAATGAGGTATTTGATGATGTGCGTGAACGGTGTGCAGTGCAGGAGGGGAAGCGGTGTTCCCCTCCACAGTTTGATTTCGGTGAATTTAATCCCTGTGTCACGAATGCATATTGTTCTGGGGACAAAAAAGTGTGTACTTGTGCCAAATATGCGTTCGCTGATGACAAGGGCCACTGCTTGAAAAAGAGATTTTTTAATGAAACTTGTCTCGTGGACAAGCACTGTGATGATATGAAATATTTGGGTTGTGTTGATGGACTTTGTCAGTGTGAAAAATCAGGCATGTTTGATGACTATTATCAAATTTGTAAGAGGAGGGTAGGTGACTTTTGTTTGAGAACAAGAGACTGTGTAAAAAATGCAGAGTGTTCGGATTCCAAATGTGTTTGTAAGGATAGATATGTGGAAAATTCGGATAAAACTTGTGCACTATCCTATGGGCAAAAATGTGGGACGACAATGGAAGAGTTTCCTTGTAGCGATACATATTTTGCATGCATTAATGGCATGTGCCAGTACGTTAAAGTTTTTTTAAACCTTTTGTTTTGTTATATGCTTGAAAAGATAATTATTTAAACGTACTTGTGAATTAATTTTTTAAATTCTTTTCATTTAGATGCAAAAACCCATCTTACGAATTATATGACAAGAGATCAAATTCATGTCTCAGTTTGGTTGGTGGATTATGCCACCTTTTCATGAGCAACAATAGACAACCTCTTCGTTTGAAAAATTGTGTGCCCAACGCTGAATGCGTAAGGAGAGAATTTTCTGCATTGAGTCAATGCGAATGTGAGAAGGGCTTTGTGGAAACTGTTTCAGGTAAAACAATCTATTTAAAATTATAGCATTTTGATGATGCATTGTATTTTAACTCCCATACACACGCGAAATGTCAAAGTGCTTATCTTTTAAATTGAACTTTGTTCAGGCATGTGCCAACTTCCTTACGGTGCGCAATGCGAAAAGAACACGGCAATGTTTGGGGATGCACTAACGCCAAGATGTGATGAAACTGTGCCACTTGTATGTCGAAGCTCTAGATGTGATTGTGAGGTAAGGATTTTCTGCCGATAGACAAGTCAATGACATATGATTTCATGTATAAAAGTCATGTGCGCTGGCTGTACTTTTAACAAAAGGTGATCCCCAATCTCCGTATTTGAATTTTACAGAATGAAAATGATGTATTTGATCCATTGGAGAAAACTTGTCGTCGCATGGTTGGCACCCAATGTTCTCCGTCTGCCCCATGTGTCCCCAACGCAGAATGTGACAATGGACGATGCCGATGCACCTCAGGCTTTAGACCCAATTTCCGGGGCATTTGTGACGAAGACATAGACAACCAGATCCTACCTAACCAGCAGATATTTGACGTAATTTCACCTCCGCCGTCTTACACAATGTACAGATCTACTCCAATTTTTGAGTAGTTTACTTAACAACAATCATTAACTTAAAGGTATGCATAAATAGTATGTCCTAAAAACCCCCATCACGGTTAGTGGGTGGTCAACTAAAATACGGAAACTGATTTGTAGATAAAACTGACAAAACTATATCATAACCACAATGCTCAAAACAGGGCATTTAGCAATTTTGTACCTCACACAGAAAAGGAAAAGAGAAGCATAAAACCCGATGTTGAGATAAATCAGATAAATCAACAAAAAAATAGTTTCTTCATTCATGAAGTATCAAAGCATCAAAACGGTAAATTTTGCTGAATATAATTGTATTTTTTTATATGATGACATAATAACAAGCTCATTTGCCTTTCATTACCGGTCAAACAAAAATACACATACAAATAACACAGTTTTTTAATGATTG
>JAHZNC010001721.1:0-32370 GCA_027744095.1 Zhuqinia jingwanae
CAAAGGGATAAACGTACT
Source organism: Zhuqinia jingwanae (assembly GCA_027744095.1). Taxonomy (NCBI): domain Eukaryota; kingdom Metazoa; phylum Arthropoda; class Collembola; order Entomobryomorpha; family Paronellidae; genus Zhuqinia; species Zhuqinia jingwanae. The sequence continues at coordinate 19 of JAHZNC010001721.1, forward strand.
TTATTAATAACAAAGACGTAAGAATTACAAAAATCTGCTGAAAATACACGTCAATCATGTTTTCATTTATGAGTTTACAAGATTGTAGCGTAAAGACAAATTCAATTGGTTAGGAAATAATGTTTATGTATGAATTAATCGTACTAAAAATGCTCATTCTTAAAATAAAGTTTTGTGTCAGAATTGAGAGAGTAAATTTGAACATAAAACAATGTTTTAAAATTTGGACTTCGAAGTTAGTTTTGTGTGGCTTATTTCGATTTTGATGAAATAACGAATCTCTTAAATTTAACTTTGAATACAGTGCAATTTTTTGCGTCACTTGTCCTGGCAATTGATAGCATTCAACTGAGCGTACAAAATAATGTGTAAATACTAATGACTAAGTCTACTGACTAAGTGCAATGACCATACAAAAACCGTATGTGTACACCCAAGCATACTATTGAATTATTAATCACATTTTTGTTACATGATTTATATAAATAATAAAACAGCGATTTGAAGAAAGAGCTCGCTTTGTTTTTTTTATCGCTTTTGTTGTATAGTTTACCTTTACTCTTGACTATTATTCAACATTCGAACAACTAAAATTAATACGCAACCATCTTACTACCCAAAATAACTTTGTATCTACATTTAATAGGTTGGCGACCTTACGCTACCCGTCTACGGCTACCAGGCCTTACGCTACCCGTAGCATTCGCTACTCGTATGTAATGGCACCAAATCATTCATTAATGAAGTTATATTTGAACGGGCTTATGAGTATCATGACATGATTATGAGCAATATTTGTTTCATGACTTTTTTATGCATTTATGAAAGTACGCTATTTCACTCATTAGCCATCAGGGAGAGAGAATTTATGTGATTTATGCAACAACAAAAAAATACTGCCATGCTAAGTCCCGTCAATGCTAAGTCTAGCGTTACAAAATACTGTCATGCTAAAAACATTAAATTGTTAGTTAGCAAGTTAGCACGGAGATTTTGTTTAACATGGAACTTACCATGTATGCTTTGTTTAATATTGAACTTATCATGAAGATTTTGTTTAACATGGGACTTAGCATGTGACCACGTTTAACATAGGACTAAGCATGTGATACATGGGGCTGAGCCTGGAGGTGGCCGAATTTGACAAATTCGTAACAAGGAACTTAGCATACGCGACTGTGGGACTTAGCATATAATAATAATAATAATAATAATAATAATAATGGTTTTATTGCAGATCTCAAATACACATTACATTGTTTCAGATATGTTCGCCCGTTTTCATGGGACTTAGCATGGAGTGAGATTTTTTTTAACATGGGACTTAGCATACGTTTGAAGGACTTAGCATATGTCTCGAACTTATTATATATATGTATTATAAAAAAGTATTAAAAAGTATAATTTCACTTTGGTACGTTCATCTTGTTAAAGTAGCTAACTTACTTTTTTCCACCTTTATGAGCCCCAATGCGGACTCATTATATCCCTCTACAAATGATTCGGTAGCTTTACGTACGGGTAGCGAATATTAAAGGTAGTGTAAAGCGGGGTAGCATAAGACGGTTAGCGAAATGCCTAACACAATACCTATAGTAAATAAATAATCTTCTATTATGTAATGAATGAGTGATATAAAAAGGTGGAAGCAAAGAAATATATCAGTATTGCGTATAAAGCGTGTCAACGTTGTATTCACTCTGTCGCAACAATTTGTGTTTTCCTGCTCTCGCCGTTACTCGATTTCACCACAATTTTGTACACAAATACTTCATTGAAAACATTACTCACATTTTAATAGTTTGACCTACTATTTCAATTTTGTATTTAATTGGACATGGCAAGAGAAAATCTTTAGTTTTATTTTAGTACAATTTATACCCAAAAACAAAAGTTTTAAGTTCATAAATTTCAAAAATCTGGTCATAACAAGAACACCACTCTCCGTTTTTAAATGTACTTTTGTGATACAAAAAAGGTAGTACATCTCAACAATTTAGTCAAAGTTCTAAATTTATCCATCACACTTGCGGTCCTTATTTCACCTGTTATAGTAGCACCATATTTTAAACAATGTATAATAACCGGTACAATTAGTTTAAAAACTTATGTAAAAGTACCTCTCTTTTTCAACGCCAAACCTTCATTACCCCATAAATGTCTTGGATGAGTAAAAACCAAATGTTTGATAATATTTTTGAGTCATACACTCAATCAAATAACATTATTGAATACAGATATAGACAAATGGTATGACGTGCCAAAAAAATATTTTGATATACCTTGGACTCAAGCTATGTTCATAAGAAAAAAAACATGTAAAGAAGTGGATTAACAGTATGTTAAGATATATAATGTTAAAAGCGTGTCAAATTGGCATGCGTGTTACGTAATATTTTATTGAAATGTCAATGAGCCAATGATTCACGCGCATATTCTTTAGCATCATTTGGTCTTGCTCATTAACCTTGGTGCGGATTTGTGTTTCTTGACAGAGAAATCTGTCAAAGGTGATGTTGATATGGTGACGTCACTACCGTTATCATCTTTCTTTTTTTAATCATGAAACCAGAGAAAATGAAAAACAGGGCAATGATACTAAATCCCAGGAGCAACTCAACAATTAAAATCCATACAAAAAATTCATAATTCATACAAAGTCAAAATTGGTCATGGGCTAAATTCATTCATAAATACTACTTTTTAACTGATTCATCCCACAAGGTAATTAGTATTTTAGAGCAGATAAAAAATAACGAGTTATATACGTATGATTAGTATTGCCGTTTTTGACACCCGTGTTCCCCCAATTGATTTTTTCGTGTAATGGAGGGTTGTGTACAAAAAATTGCGGGTTGTGTTGTGTCGCCATGAAACGTTTATTTTCGTTTCGTGTCGGTAAGTAAACATATGTACACACGTGTACACATTCTTACAAAGTAATAGTCAAATTTTTATTTTAAATTTTATGAAATGCTGTAGCATGCATTTTCAATAATTATGACCCTTAAAACAGTGCAAATTCAGTTCAATACCAATTTAGGGCGTAAAATATACAATGTAAAATTGGTGACTGGTGTGACTTTTTTTGTAAGCACGTCATGGACAGTCCATTCATGAATAAATTTTTGTCACTGCAAAAATTTAAATACACATGTGTACACACGTTTTCTGTGTCGTGTACATCACAAAACGTTTAAGGTTTAAAAAATTCGTTTTGTGTAATGTGTAAACGTTTAACGCAAAATGACGACACGCGTGTCAAAACGTGTATATCAAAAAACGTTTAAGGTTTAAAAAATTCGTTTTGTGTAATGTGTAAACGTTTAACGCAAAATGACGACACGCGTGTCAAAACACGCGCGTGAAACGTGTGTATCATTTGTTTCGTGTACACGCGGCAATACTAAATAAGATATGTATTTGTATTGGTGACTCATTTTTATATTTATAGGGAATGGGATCGCATATATCCCCTTTTGCAGAGATCCAAGACGTTGGAGGACTTCTGTCAATCAACGGATTTACCATGTTGACTATTGTAAACCACCTAAGCAAACAGCAAGCTATTAGTATTAGTAAACTACACCAAACATCAAAAAATTATTATCATGAAATTCTCACTGAATATTGAAATTTGTAGGATGTCCAAGAGATAAAAGTAGGTTACCCATCGATCTTTGAACTAATGGAAGATTTAAAGGGAATGGGAGAAAATAATGCATCCTGGAGAAGGAAAGTTAGAATAAATAAAGATACATTATTTGCAGCTGCAGCTATATACAAAGGTAAAAGATTTAAATTCTTTTGAGTTTCATGTTGTTGGTTTGTTTGGATTTGTGTGGTCTCATTTTTTATTTCAATCATTTAAGTTGTATTTATATTTATTGTGCTCCCACATTAGAACTGTATGGCAATGAGGATGGAAGTATTCCAGCTACTTTTCAGATAATTTATATGATAGCTTGGAAACCTGACCCATCCCAGGTATGGTAATCTCATCAAGTAAAAATCAGTACAAGTCAGGATGCTGAATGTTTATACTTATCATAAGTACATATATTTTCATTATAGCCGAAACCACTTGCACAACAGAAGCCTGATGTTTCCCTAAAAGACCTTCATAAACTTAAGTAGTCGAGAATCTCGACTTGAGTTGTTCGTAACAGCACAGCGTTGCATATTGTCAATAGAATTTTAGAAATGATTAAATAAATAATTGTTGACATATTTATTTTGGTACAACAAAAACTGAACTATGATGTTTATGTATATTTACTATAAATGAGTGATATGAAGGTATCCCGTTTCTTGTTCATTCATCTAGTGCAACATACATTATTATAGGTAAATACATACTCCCCTTTTTGGATGAACATGAAAGTCGAGTTTATTACGTTAATTGCAATACTAACCAAAGTAGAAAGCGGTCATGACAAAATTCTAAATGGCAAAATTCTACCACCAGAAAAGTTACAAGCAAACCCGTTAAGACCCTCATCTCATTATGCGTTCAAAATAGCCTCATTAAAACTTACAAATATTTTACGAGCATATTTATGAATATTGCATGACATGACTAATAAATGAACTACTTGTGCAAAATGTGCAAGTTTAATAGATTCACATGCACGCATGGTTGAAATAATTATAATATTAATATTGTATTTCGTTTGTGCACATTTCGCGGAACATTTCAATGACAAAAATAAAAGATATACAGCGGTCATATAATGTATGCGTTCTAAAAAAACTTTCCATTTGGAAGCAGTTTTGAAACTTGTGTGCATTCATGAGATATATCGTGTCGAGGATGTTCATACTACATAATGTACAAACAATAAGAACAATTCTTGAAACGGTCTCGGTTATTTCATTTGTCGAGAAAATAAACCCTTTCACCCTCATTTTGTCTTATCATTTCTTATCCTTTTCTGAAAATATCCGTTTATCGGGATTAATAATTGTAATTTTTTGTTTAAATCCATACATGTGAAAATGGGCAAAATTTTCTTTGCATTGTCACCAACATTTATTGCGAGGGCAAGCATTTTGCTACTCGTATTCGATTTTTCTCTTGGAACGGCTCAACAACTTTCTCCAGACTCTGGCTTGTCATACGAAGAAGAGTACAGCATTTTTCAGTCCGAAGAGGATGACACAGAGGAAAGTTCTCATTCCCATTTAAACAGACATAAGCGATTCATCTATTTAAATGTAAGTAAAGGTCAGCATATTACTGATGATGAGTAGTGTATGATGGAAGTAAAATTGTAAAAAGACCATGATAAATTTCTGGCGGCGAAAATATTGCTAGGTCGATACCAACATGGCCGTCGCTTTGCTGATCGGTGTACCACTTTCCTTTGTTCTCCCATCCATGAGTAACTTGTTCAACGGATGGCGAAGGAAGAGAAGTATTGAGAATGTAGCTGAAAATTCGTGGGCGGATCAGGACCAAAGTGTTGCGAAACCGGAAATGGAAAAAGTGTATACATACTTTCAACTTCTTGATGTAAGAAATTCTTCTATATTTAGTTAAAACATTAACATTATATTTTATGTATGTATTAAAAGCTCGGACGCGGTCACCAACTACAAATTACATGTAAAACTAATGTGTGTGCTCTTTTATTTGCCAGATTCCAGAGGCTTCTTGCCAGTTGCGAGCTGTATGCGAATTTTCTGCGGAGCCTGCAAAGTTTTATCCGCTTTCTGATGTAATTTTGCAAAGAATTAGAAATCCCACTTTACCTTCACTTGCGTATCAAGAAGGTGGGAATGCTGCGCTTTCGAATTCCTCAAATTTACACATGGATGGCTCTAGGTCACAAAAGAGAAGTTTGTATGAACTCTATAACGAAGCCGCAGATGAGGGTCAGGTTTATGGAACCAGCAAATGCCAGGACAAATTTGACAACACATGCCATTATCCCATTGAAAAGTTGTTGAATATGCCAGTAATTAAATTTTGGAGTGCTCTGCAAACATTGCTCAAGTTAAGCTTCAAAGATACCACTGTTTTAAAGTAAGTGAAAGTATTTATGAATACGTGTCTATATAGGTATTTATTTATTTGTATATAAACTGTAATTTTATAACTACATAAGTGATTAATTTAATATTAATATATAATTTTTTCGCTTAAAATTTTGAATATTCTACAGCAAGACTTAAATAAATTTTCGTACATTTATTTCTCCACGCAATATAGTTCATTATTTTTTTTTAAGTAGGTCATAATAAATTTGTTTCTCATGTCAGGGAAGTTCCAACTTGGAACTTCCAAGTTTACAGTTTACAGTCCATCCATATTCCATATATATAGTCAAGTTGCATACAACTGTTTACTTGTCACAATAAATATACACGAAATCATAATTTCATTTCTCATCCTTGTCCAATATGCCGCTGCACTGCTACGAAAAAAACGGAACTACAAAATACAAGGAATAGTAAAAAAATTATTGAGAAAGGCAAGGGAAACTTGAGATTTAAGCCCGCCTGACGCTAGATTTCTCACAGCCGCTTCATCAAACCTACTTATTGCTGGATACCCAGAGATATACACACATGCATAAAAGCATAATATGTGCATACACTATCTCTCACGTATATTCGACTAATTATATGTGTTTAGCTTATACACATATACCTATTATGCATAAAGGTGCATTAATAATAACAAAAAAACACTACATACATACATGCATACACCATATACACATTTCCAAGTAAAACACTATTTTTGTTTACATACCAAGTTCGTTTTTTCGGGTTTTGGTAAAAAGAGTTCCTGACATTTATTGTGCAAAGAAGAAATTAAATCCTGGAGAAAGGATAGTTTTTCACAATTATTAGCAGCATGAAAAAATCAAAAAAACTGATTTACATATCCAGGTTTTAATTATTTAATTTATTGTCAAGTCAAGTGTCAATACGAAATGTTTGTTGTGGTTAAAAATTGAGTGTCACACAGAAATTCCCAACATCTATTAACAGTGTTACGGGGTCTACAATAAAATTCAATGAAAGTAGTGAAGAGTGTACCTGCAAGATCACTACAAGAAAATGCATATAAAACAGGTATGGTTATTGAGTTTGATTATGTAATTGATCATTAAGTGGTCATTTGTCATTAGTTGTCGTCCTAGACGTTTTTCGTCATAAACCATTTTTTTTGTAAAATAGCAAACGTGATTTCTAATTCATGCGGTTTTATGTATATTGTTTCATTTTAGGTAATCATTCAGGGCTTTAAAAGCTACAGAGAACAGACAGTTATCGAGCCTTTTCACAAGGGTCACAATGTCGTTGGTAAGTTTAAGTGCATGTTGAATTAGTGAACTTAGTGAATGACGGGGTGAAACAGCTATTTATTTTATTCTTTTTGTGTTTTTTAGTTGGAAGAAACGGGTCGGGAAAATCGAATTTTTTCTACGGTAAGTAGTACAAAAGTACAAATAAATTTTAGTAGTAACAGAATTAAGAGTCCAATGAATGAATGAACGTCATGATGCGTTTTCAAGATTTTACTTGCCATATTTGTAAATAACTCTTCTTTTAAATATTTAATTTTAATTTTCAGCCATCCAGTTTGTTTTGAGTGATGAGTTCTCGCATTTAAGGCCTGAGCAACGTCAAGCTTTGCTTCATGAAGGAACAGGTCCAAGAGTGCTCACTGGGTTTGTGGAGATCATTTTCGATAATACCGATGGAAGGTTTCCCGTAAGTTTGTGTACATTATAATATTATGATAATAATCAGCATTTTATATTGTTTTGGTATTTGAAAATGTATATTCGAATTTGTTTGGATGCCACTATCAATAGATTGACCGCGAGGAAGTATTCCTTCGGCGAGTTATTGGAGCAAAGAAAGATCAATACTTTTTAAATAAGAAAATGGTTCCGCGTAATGATGTTGTAAATTTGTTGGAGTCTGCTGGATTTTCAAGGTCTAACCCATATTATATCGTGAAACAAGGAAAGGTTCGTTCGGTTTTTAATAACGGGTTAAAAGGGATTTGGGATATGCGTGCGTACTAATTGGGATTTGGGTTAATTATAATTTTATTATTTTTAGATCAATCAAATGGCAACGGCTCCAGATTCTCATCGCTTAAAACTCCTACGGGAAGTGGCAGGAACGCGAGTATATGATGAAAGAAAAGAAGAATCCAAATCTATTCTGAAGGAAACGGAAGGAAAGAAGGAGAAAATTGACGAGTTCTTAAAAACCATAGAGGAACGCCTAAAAACACTAGAGGAAGAAAAGGAGGAACTGAAGGAATATCAAAAGTGGGACAAGAAACGGCGTGCGTTGGAGTATACAATTCATGATCGAGAGTTAAATGATACTCGAAAAAAGTTAGAGGAGCTGGAGGCGCGACGTAAAAAGTCAGGACAGGGTTCCGAGCAACTACGATCTAAACTTCGTGAGGCTGAAAAAAATGCCAAACAAGCGTCTAGAGATCTGAAGGAGATTCGCCAGACAGTTAACCAGGCAAAAGAAGAGAAACAGGCCATTCAAATAGAATTGCAGCAATTGATGCAAGAAAAGGTATGAGTTTCAGTTGATTATTATAAATAATAAATAATGTTTGGAGCTGGGTGAAATATTTATCCTGCTAAACGTGCTGAAATCTGTTTTTATTTTCATAAATGTAATAGACAAAGCTTGAAAACAAAGAAAGAGACTTGGATGAAGAAATGTGTGGAGACAAAAACTCCAAAAAGCGTGCCGAAGTAGAATTGGAAAAACTTAATGCTACAATCAAACAGAAGGAGGAGGAGTTACGTAGGGTTAAACCCGAATATGAGGAACTCAAAAAGAAGGAAGAGACCATTACGAAAGAGTATGTGCCCGTTTAATCATCATTAATATTGATTGTGATCATATTTTATGTGCACATTGCCTTTTAAATGATACAATTATGTTTTGTAGGTTAGCATTAAAAGAACAGAAAAGAAAGGAGCTATATGCAAAGCAAGGAAGAGGTTCTCAATTCACGACAAAAGATGAAAGAGATAAATGGATCACTGGAGAATTAAAGTACTGAAACTGAATTTCGTTTTTTATTAACAACATTATTGTAAACTTTTTATATAAATACTTTTTAATTTGTTTTATGCAGAATGTTGAACAAACGTATCAAGGACAAAATCGAGGACATTGATAGATTGACCAAAGAGTTGGACACTGATGCTAGAAGAAAAATTGAACTTGAAGATGATGTTGAGGTATGCCGAAATTCATTTATGCAATTATTTAGTATAGAAGCATACAAAGTTTGTTTTAACAAATTCGTTATTTCAATTTTTACAGCGAATGTCTGGTGAGGTGGAAAGTTACAAAACTAGCATTGACGACTACAACAAGAGATACTATGAATTGAAGAAACAACGCGACCAACATCATTCGGAAAGAAAGTAAGGAATTTCAATTTGATCATTTGGTTAAGTTTTATTATTCTGTAAAGCTACCAGATAGTTTGAAATGTTTTTTTTAAATATATTAAATATTTTAAATATTTATATAGTGAGCTTTGGCGGAAAGAAAGCAGTCTTCAGCAAAGCCTTAGCTTGAAGAATGAAGAGATGAATAAATGTGAGGGAGAGTTCCGTTCCATGGCTGGAAGAGAAATATTTAACGGTAGGAACAGCGTATTGCAAGTTTTGGAGACGTTTAAGAATCGTAACGGATTTGAACACATCGTGCGCGGATATCATGGGCTAGTACTTGAAAATATCCATTGTGATCAAGGCACAGAAACTGCTGTGGAAGTCACGGCGGGGAAAAGGTGAGTCGATCAAATGATTAATATATAGCATTCTGTGCTGTGCTAAATGATATATAGTAATATTAATCTTTTCCTCACTTTCCTAAATAACAGATTATACTATCACATAGTTGAGACGGATGAAATTGGATCGACAATTTTGAAAGAGTTTAATCGTCAGAAACTTCCAGGAGAAGTTAATTTCATGCCTCTAAATCGACTCATGGTGTCCAACATTAACTATCCCAAAGATCCTGTAAGGTCATATATTAGTTGGGAGAATATTTTCAAATATATGTATATTTGGTATGCTAAATATTACTAACCGTAAAATTGTTTGGTTATAGAATGTCATTGAGATGGTCAGGGTAATTAAATATGAAGATAAGTATGACAAATCTGTTCGCCATATTTTTGGGAAAACTCTGATTTGTCGAGAGCTGGAAGCCGCCGTGAAAACTGCCAAACAGCACAAATTTGATTGTGTGACATTAGACGGAGATAAGGTGGCTAGTAAGGGTGTTCTTACGGGTAAGTGCATTTTACACACATTCACATATTGACCTGTATCATATTCTATCTATTTTCATTATTGTAAATGTGTTAAATCGTATTTAGGGGGATATTACAACACTTCACGGTCCAGTTTGGAAATCCAAAAGAGGCGAGGCGCTGTGCAGTCTGAGAAAAGGAATTTGGAATCGCAGATGTCGGATCTGAAACGAGAATTATATACCATTGAGGAGAAAATCAAAGAAATTGGTGCAGAGTTGCAAAAGAATGAAACCAAAAACAGTAAAATAAAGTACGTGGAACTAATTCAACAACCTATTATGAAAAATAAATATAATTTATATAAGTTATTATATATTTATATTAATATAAGTTTTGTAAGTTGTTTTCTATATGTTACCTTTTTCTTTTAGGGACACGTTTGACAAAGTCAAAACTGACATTCGTCTGAGCAAAGAAAAAATCAGTTCAATTGAAAGATCTCGGCAGTCGAAAGAAAGGTCGTTGAGTCAGCTAAAGTCCAATTTGGAAGCACTTCAGTCAACAAAGGAAGGATTTGAAGCTGAACTTCATCAAGACTTACTATCCAGTCTTTCAGTAGCTGATCAGCGTGAAGTTGATATTCTGACTGATCAAATTCGGCAGCTAACAAAGGAAAACAAAGAAACCTTCACCAGAAGAATGCAAAAGGAAGCAGAGAAGAACAAGCTGGAAAATACATTGAATAATAATTTAATGAGGTAATTTAATGAATTTATGATTTCAGTGCGCATAATTTCAAGACGTAACTACTCTGAATTGGTGAATGAAGACGTGCACTTAATTTCATTTCGTAGACGTCGTGATGAGCTGATCCAGGCGTTGCAGGAAATATCTGTGGAGGACAGAAGAAGAGATTTGGACAATTGTAGATCTGAACTAAAGAGTGTGGAACAAAAAATTAAAACGTTAGAAAAAACCATGGGTCAGTCGGACAAGAAGCTGAGCGAATTTACATCAAAGGTATAGTAATTTCCAATATAAAATTTTATATGTAAATTATTTTATTATGTACGTTAGTAGTAATTTGCCATCTATTTTTGACATGTATAGATGAAAGGAGCTCAAGAACTTTTGGAAAGGAACAAAATAGAAGAAAGGGAATGCCAGGAAAAGATTAATGAAGATTCAAAAGATCTGGAGAAATTATCATCGAAACAGAATACGCTGCAACAAAAAATTCAAGATTGTGTTAAAAAGATCAGAGAACTTGGTTCCATACCTTCCGAAGCATTTGATAAATACCATAATATTGCGATGAAAAGCCTTTACCAGCAACTTGAAAAGGCTAATCACCAGTTAAAGCAGTACGCTCACGTGAACAAGAAGGCGTTGGATCAGTTCATGTCATTTTCTGAACAAAAAGAAAAGTTGGTTGCGAGAAAGGAAGAGCTGGACATTGGGTAAGCATGATTGCTCTGAATGTTTCATGTGTTAGATTGCAGAATAAGTACAAGTGTTTACATATGGTTTGCATTATGATTTACAGGCACGACAAGATCAGGGAACTAATGGATCATTTGGAGCAGAGAAAAACTGAAGCGATTTTGTTTACTTTCCGACAAGTATCAAAGTATTTCACAGAAGTGTTTGGCAGGCTTGTCCCCAGTGGTCATGGTCAGTTGGTTATGCAGACCGGAAACAAAGAAGAAACTGAACTCCCTTCATCCTTAGAGGTTGGCTATAATTATATATATGTTGTATATAATTATACATGGAAAACAACAAAATGTTCATGGCTATCGTCTATTTTCAGGGTGTGAATTCAGACAATTTCTCTGGAGTTGGAATTCGAGTTAGTTTCAGCGGGAATACAGGGGCTGAAATGAAAGAAATGAACCAGTTGTCTGGAGGTCAAAAGTCTTTGGTGGCATTGGCTCTCATTTTTGCCATCCAGAAGTGTGATCCAGCTCCATTTTACCTGTTTGACGAAATCGATCAGGTATAATTTGCCGCCCGCTTAGCAATATATAACAACATGAAATGCTCTGCCATACTACCCCTTGAAGTCATGAATGTAAGTGTTACTAAATATTTTTAATTTAACTATCCCCCCAATATAGGCATTGGATGCACAGCATAGAAAAGCTGTTGCTGATATGATCCACGAATTGTCCAGAGATGCACAATTTATCACTACTACGTTTAGGCCGGAATTGCTCGAGAAAGCGCACAAATTTTATGGTGTCGTCTTTAGAAATAAGGTAAGTTCATGAATTACTACAAGCACTGTTTGCGTATTCACATAAAACTATTTTTGTAATTTACATATTATGATTAATATACATACTAACTATTTTTACATCTAGGTTTCTCACGTTGATTGTGTCAACCGAGAAAAGGCCTATGATTTCGTTGAGGATGACACTACACATGGATAAATTTCTACATTTTTTAGACATGTAACTTTACAATTTTCCATTTTATTGTGACACATGTTTTAAATAGCTGTGACGAGAAAAAAATATATTCCTTGACATCATAACAAATCATGTTACTCTATTGGATATTTTTTTTAAGTATTAAATTTGTAGCTACCTATATGTATATTTCATCTTACTAGTGCTTGCTGAATCAGTCGAGAATAAATTTTAGAAAATGTTTACGAATTTTTTAGGCGGTGAGAAAAAGGTGTTTTTTCATATTGTCGGTGAATTTATTTATTTTGTACAATAATTATTTCAAATTTGACTTTGTAAAATAAATATAAAAATATTGGTAGTTTATTATTTATTTGTTCAGCAGGATCCTTATTCATTTACATCTATGAAATACATCATGATATTCATGATCATATTCATCATCATTCATCATTTCAATCATCATGATTGTATGGTTTCTGATTTCGTACATCGGATCAATTAGGGCCTAGGGCTAAACCAATAAATTGTGAAAATATGAAAAACATGAATGCATAATATACTAATACATCATATCATCACAAGATTGTGATTTCACAAAAGCTAATAATATATCTCATTCCACATTAATATCCAATATTGATGTGCTATGGACTATGGATTCACTTGGGGCCAATATAGATTGCCGCTATTTTCAGCTGAACATGTAAAATGTGCTTCAAAGAATTATTGGATCCATGTGATGTAGAAAGTAGAATCGACATTGTAGATGATATGACATTGCATCATCTGTTTTCGAACAAAATGGAATGAAAGCAATGTTTTCATCACGCTCAGGGTAAATAAACGTTTATTTAATTGTCCTTTTGTGATCTTTATTATTTTTTATTTAAATACTGACGATTGGTTGTGTATTCTTATTATATTTTTCGAGTATGATCTAAAAAATATTATAAGTTGTTTGTCGTATTACGCTAAAAGAACATAAAATTTTGTGCTTTGGAAGTGAAAGAGTGTTTTCTAGTATATCCACCAAGTCAAGTATATTCGAATGGAAGGTGATTTTGATTACTATCGGAGACACTAGACACGCTTTAAGATTTAAATTTTTAATGCAGTGCCGTAAACGCGTCTTCTTGAAAGAGATCAACTATACACAGGTAAGAAGAAAGAATTGAAAATTGCCCTTGGAATTAGGGCTGTAATAATAAAAATTTAACTATAATACAAATATAACACATCACGGGTCATTCATCGGTCACTATAAATTTCGACCAGGTTTTGCTACTAACCACAGCAAATTGATAAAAGGTATTGACTATTTTTCTTGACTGTCAACAGTGGCAACTGGCCCCTTTTTTTAGGCACCATGTCAGAGAATAGTGAACTATTTCAAGTTATCAGTCAAGTTTTTCAACGAGTACAAATGGGTATTTGATTTCAAAGCAACGGAAATTCTGACGGACAACGTAATGCAGGCTATTCCGTTAGATTTCCAAGAATATTTCAAAGGATTAGATGAGACGAGTGAACGGTTTCGTGATATTTTGAATCTCAAGGACAATGTAGGTTGAAATATGAAAGAATTATTTTGGTACCGTTTAAATACACTTCAGGTGCATGATATTTACATAATAGGGTTATGATTTATGCACTAGGACGATTGGCCGGCAGGGATAAGGAAGTTCATAATTGATTGTCTGTGCCTGCGAAACCTTTCTGAGGAAATGAAACGAAATTCTACAACTGTTGAATTTCCTACTTCCTTGTTGAATAACACATTATCAAAGCCAAAGCTCCCTAAGAAATGGAACCCCAAAAAATATGCCGAAGTTGTCCACGTTGGCAACTTTGTTGGAAATCTGTGTAAACGCGAAAGTTGTGATACTGTGATCGACATAGGATCTGGCCTTGTAATTTCAATTACTGTTTTCTTATGTTTCTGATTTTGAAAGTTGACCATCTGGTAATCAAATTTGATCTTATTGTGTAGGGATACCTTTCACAACATATTGCGTCTCATTTTGAGATTCCAGTAGTTGGAATTGAAAGTGACGCTTCTCGTGTTCAAACAGCTACAAATGAGTACCGTTCGAAAAGCTTGAGTACATCTTCAGCATGCCAAACGTATGTGTGTCTTCGTATTACAGAAAACATTGCGGATGAGCTCAACCCAATTACAGAGAATGTGAGGAGTGTTTGTCTTACTGCACTTCATGCATGTGGTGACCTCACCCCTTGGTCTTTGAAGTATTTTATCAACACAGATGCATGCAAATTTCTGGCTGTTGTACCATGTTGTTATCATAAGATGAGTTTAGATGCAACAAATTTTCCCATGAGTCTTTCTCTTCTTGATGAGCTGCAATTTTATGAAGACGTCAAATTTTTGAAAAATCAATGGCTTTGGAGACTGGCAAGTCAGCGATCAGGACTGAAATTTTTGGACAATATAAAGAAAGAAACCAAAAATATATTTTATAGAGCGATTTTACAAAGATATTGTTTAAGTGGTACGTTTTTAAACTTAGGAGTCAAAGTCCATGTAAACTTTACAAATTTTAGCATTGAATTGTGTCGAACGAAACCAGCGTACGTAGTATGTAAATTCAAATTGGTGCCGTTTCTCTTTCCAGAAAATTTGGTCTTGCGACGAAAAAAGCGAAATTTAAACAATTACATTTACGAAACGTTTGACGAGTACCTAGAGAAAACTATTGGTGTGAATGGTGGATTTGACCTTTTAAAAAATGACAGCACTATAAATGAGGCTGATATATCCAAGAAATTTGATGGCATGTTATACCAATATAATGAGGTAGATACAAATATAGCACATACATACAACATACATGCATGTTATTGTCTTTTCAAAACTGCAGAAATCCTTTTAAAAATTGTTTTTCATGCTCAAGCTTCTTTGTTGGAGTCATGTCATTACTGGAACTGTTGCTTTACAAGGGGCCATGCAACAAATTGCTGAGGATTTGATTCTTCTGGACAGATTAAGATTCATTCAAGAGTCAGAGTTAGTTAAAGCATCAGGTTTAGTCCAAGTAATACCCGCTGAAGTTTCTCCACGGGGCATGGTGCTGTTCGGAATTAAAAAGTGATCTTTGTATGACCCGCTGTATGCATGTAATTTGTTTTTTAAAGATTTTGTTTTTAATTTGGTGTTGATTTTATTGTCATTAACGTGATCATCACATTTGTCGAACAGAAACTGAATGAAAATACTATCCTGAATGAACTCAATCAATAAAGTCGGTATTCTCTTATTCAACGTTAGTCGCCGGAATTTATCTAGTAAAGCCAAGTTACGGGAGCTTTTGATTGAAATGCCTAAAGAAAATGTTCACGTTCCTATCTTGAGGGAAGGACGGAAAGCTAAAAAGGAGACAGCAATCAGATATCCTGCTGGAATAATTAATCTTCAGGTCTTGGGCAATGGTACCAAAGGTGCTCCACGTTCCCTCTATGTCTTCACAGATCAAACCAGATATATGTTTAACTGTGGTGAAGGAACACAACGACTTGCTCATGAGCATAAAATGAAGTTGGCGAAATTGGAGCACATTTTAGTTACAAGTAATTCCTGGGATAACACGGGAGGCCTACCTGGAGTTGCGCTTACTATACAAGATATTGGAGTACCAGAAATCACAATTCATGGACCACCCAGACTAGTGAGTTTTATATGCCTGTATGACTTTAAATTTTATTTTCATTCTTGTCCTTTAATTGATTGGTGCTAATTGATTTTTTGTAATAGGAAAAACTTTTTGAGGGTACCAGACGCTTTGTGGTCTTGAAAGATTTAAAGATAAAAGTTGCAAATACTTCCTCTGAAGGATTTGGAGATCACATCTTGCAAGTTGATTACGTAAAATTACGCCCAACTCTCCCTGCCGCGGAGGAGCTTACTGATAAGTGCAGCAGTAGTGAGGAAAGTGTCATCGAGGAAGACGAAACGGATTACTATAAACCAATTAAAGGCTGTAAGCGGAATTTAGAAATTACTCAAGAATCTGTTGATGATAAGAAACGCACCAAGATTGATGGTAAAGGAGCTAGTGATGATGAGATGAACAGTGATGACCATGACCTCGTCATGTGCTATGTATGCCGACCAAGAAAAAAGGAAGGAACTTTACTTATCGAAAAGTGCGTAGAATTTGGTGTTCCGCCTGGTCCACTCCTTGGAAAGCTAAAAGCTGGCAATGACGTCACATTGCCAAATGGAAATGTAGTTAAAGCGGAGGATGTTCGGAGTCCAGATTGTCCTGGTCCAGTTTTCTTGGGTAAATTCTTGGCACAAATCGTATCCAGTTACTCCAAAGTTGCAGTGTCTGTACGATGGGCATAACTAACTTATAAACTGGTCAATATAATCTTTCAGTGGTAGATTGTCCCGACGAAACGTACTTGGAATCTTTAATTGGAAGCACCATTCTTCAAAGTTATCATGATCCCAGCAATCCTGATGACTTTCCACATGTGGTTGTACATTTTACCCCATCTCGAGTAATGGTACACCCAAAGTATTTGGAATGGATGGAAAAAT
This sequence comes from Zhuqinia jingwanae, assembly GCA_027744095.1. Taxonomy (NCBI): domain Eukaryota; kingdom Metazoa; phylum Arthropoda; class Collembola; order Entomobryomorpha; family Paronellidae; genus Zhuqinia; species Zhuqinia jingwanae. The sequence goes on from JAHZNC010001721.1 coordinate 17,276, forward strand.
TTCGTGTCTCCACTAAACACATGATACTTAACGATTCATGTACGGGTATGGGAAGTGAAGCTGTTCACCGGATTCAGCACAAACTAAATTTACTCGACAAGGACATGTTTCCTATTTTAAAAGAGGATGATGTAGAAATGTACTATCCAGCTTCGGAAGAGTCAGCAACCAACAAACTTGATGTTCAGAAGAAGCCTGAAGCTTTGAAAAAGTTGCAAGTACCTGTTATAATGGGCAGTACCTTGCTTAGATACATTCTACGGCCTACAACTGAATTAGACAGGTACATCTTCTTGGATATAACTTTTGCTTAAAATGGCAGTAGCATTTTGCGGATAACGTGTAATAATTTAGCTGTAATGCGTAATATTTTTCACTTCAGTACATCCGCCTTGATCATAAATCCAGAAGAAGATATCCGTGAAGTATTAGAAACTGAAAACTTCCCATCTCAGTTGGATACTTTGAAGTCAAAATTGAGTGCTTTGAAAGGTTCCAGTGACGATATATACCCCGAATTTTTATTTCTTGGAACTGGCTCTTGTATTCCGAATAAAACAAGAAATACCAGTGCTATATTGGTTAAAGTAGAGTAAGTTATTAAATTTTCTTATCGTAAAACCTCGTTTAGCCTAACAATAAAAAGTTGTCCTAAGATTATCAATTCTTTGTTTTTTTTACTTTTCTTTGTAGTCCTTCTACTTACATCTTGTTAGATTGTGGCGAGGGTACGTATGGACAACTAGTACGATTTTTTGGAAGAGAAGCTGTAGATGAAATTCTATCCAAGATAAAAGTAATTTACATTTCGCATCTTCATGCTGACCACCACATAGGACTGATACAACTGATAAGAAAACGAACAGCTGCTCTGAAAGGCCAGAATATTCCACCTTCTCCTGTGTATTTACTTGCGCCCCATCAGATTCAAACATGGCTACATCTTTACAATAAACATTTCGAAAAAATTAGACATGCTTATCAGCTCATTCCAAACGTGGAATTTTTCCAAAGCGGTGATAGCAGTCAAGATAGCATACTTGCGTCGGAGGTTAGGCAATTGTTGGACTTGAAAAAGATCCAAACGGCATATGTTACAATTAGGCGGCAAAAGCGAAAAGAGCATGAAGCTATGAATGTTCAACAGTTAGCTAGATAACAATATGATTTGGCATGTATGTAATTAAATATTCGATCAAAGATAGCTTTATTTATATGCATGTATTTAACATTTATAGCTTATATACAATTATATTTAAGCACATCAATTTATATTACAAACATTAAATGTTATTTCATTTTTCATAATAATTTAATTATTTTAGTCTATTTTACTGAAATAAAATTATCAGTGCACCAAGCAATGGCATTTTTGTCTCACATCCATCAACATTTTTTTGTTCTGTCCAAACTAAACTAATTATTTAATATTTAGATTTTCCACGTTCAAAATTATCTATGAATATCAACATTTCGTATATTATCATTTTATTTGGCATCGACAAGCTCAGGAGTTTTAAGGTCATAATTTATACTCGGAGGAGAATAAAAATATATAAGCGCTGGGCGCTGACTTGCTAATCGTAGCAGCATATTGTTGATCGATTGATACTCGCAATGGAAATAAAAATAATGTCTTCATTCATTTCCGTGTCACTTAAATATCTATATTTCTTAGAGACATACATCTTTCATATTAATTGCACAATCCATATGTCATTTGGGTTCTGATTGCTCAGCACTTTCTTCAACGACGGGTAGCGACGAAGATTTTACAAATGTTTTGATTGAACGTGGACTCAGCCTACTTAACTTATTATTATTACCAGTGTGCTCATTATTGTCTGCAAGTGTGCTACAACCACCACTGCTTGTAGATGGGCTAGAACTGTCCAAGGATTTTGCCTGGTGTAAATGGGTGTCTGCTGCTGCAACAACGGAACTGGTGGATTTTTCTGGGGATGAGGATTCCGTTGAAATTTGCGCCGGAGTAATAGTGACGAAATGCTCTCCAAGAGCTTCCACCGTTTCCTCTGAATATGGCATCCTGCAAATTAAAGACTTACTAGGGGCCGGTGTAATGTGATAGTTTGAGCCTTGATCCAGACTAAACTGTCTTCTGAGACCTCGTGTTGCTGGTCTGCCATTAAGAAGTTGATGTGCCACCTGTGTAGAAAAAGTAAGCCCACATAAAGAACTAATATTTCTCTTTGTCAATACACATGCACATACCTAATATGCTTCAGTACGTACAACAACACAACAACAACAACGAGAAATGCTTGTGATTGTGATCTTGAAGAACCTATATACAGAAATGTCTTACTTGCTCTGAAGGAGAAAGGCAACGCAAAGATTCCCCTTGAAGTAACGTATAACCTGCTCCGCTTGGTTTTGCCAATGGATCAAGCCTATTGCTTGTTATTTCATGAGAACTGGAACGTCTCTCTCTGAACATTGCTCTTGAAACCTTGAGCTGTTCATCTTCACTAGGGTACTTGCCTGTCCTTCCGAAGATTATGAGTCTCTCATCCAACCTGTTTAAAATTTATTTGTGAGCACTTTTAACAATTAGTTTCAAGCTCCCTATATATGTCAGATATTTTCAAATGTAAATGTGATATAGGAATGCACTGTAAAAATTCACGTACCCATGATTTTCTCTGCACAAAAATAAAAGTACAAATAAATAATCAGCTAAATTTTTAAGCTATGAATTTCATATTCGTTTCGAAACAATGAATTAACCTACTTTTCATCTGGTGGGACAGGCAGTTCCTTGTCAAATCCTATCTTGCTTATTAACCAATAAGTTGGCATCTTTCCCTTTCCTTTTATTTCCGTGTTCCCTCTGCAAATAATCACCACAATTTTAGTTTTCCATTCATTCATTACATGAATATTGTACAGTACGCTTCATCTGCTCACCTGAACTCAATTTTATATCCACCGATAGTCTCTAGTTTTACTTTAGTGTTTTCAGATATGTGGATTCTCCAAGATGCCCCTGTCAATTGAAGATTCACACGATATATATATATCCCACTTGCGGACATATATATCCGAATAAAATAATCAAGCAGGGAAATTGTTTGAATTAACGAGTAAAGAGTTTTGGGAAGTAGTAACAACTTTTAGAAACTTTTTGCCGTGGACTTGAACTTTAAAATTTGTAATAGGAAAGCCAGCATATAACGCACTAAACTCACACACGGGTGAATTTAGCCTTAAGCAGACTACCCAACTTTGTGTAAAAAACGACAATGATGTTCATATGAATTTACCACTCAATAATGTTTAATAATAGATAAATGGTTTAAAAAACCCAAAGACAGTGTTGATGTCCAAGTACAAGCTAAAAACATTTTGTTTTATTCATCAATACGGCCGATTAAAATAGGTTCGGCAAAGAGTTCATAGGTTTCATCAAGAACGTTTCACCGACTTGGCTAATCTTACATATCAACTCTGACAGTTTCAGCCATAAAGTTTTAGTTTTTTTTTAATTCGATAAATTTTACCCATTTCTTTTTGCCTATACTTTGACAAACAATCGTGATAAATTTCAAGTGAAATCTCGCTTTGCAGATATCAAGTTTTTAAACCGCTAGTTACTCAAGAATCCTCTACTTGATTATTGCTACGGGATAAACTGGTTAGCGGAATGAAAAAAAAATACCAGTGGATTCCATTCGGGCTGCTGTGTTTACTGTATCCCCAAAAAGGCAATACCGAGGCATCGTGAGACCCACAACACCAGCGCAGCAAGGACCTACACAGATAAGAAGAAATTTTAATTCGATAAATTTTACCCATTTCTTTTTGCCTATACTTTGACAAACAATCGTGATAAATTTCAAGTGAAATCTCGCTTTGCAGATATCAAGTTTTTAAACCTCTAGTTACTCAAGAATCCTCTACTTGATTATTGCTACGGGATAAACTGGTTAGCGGAATGAAAAAAAATACCAGTGGATTCCATGCGGGCTGCTGTGTTTACTGTATCCCCAAAAAGGCAATACCGAGGCATCGTGAGACCCACAACACCAGCGCAGCAAGGACCTACACAGATAAGAGGAATGAGCATTTATATTACTTTCCCACTTACCTTCCATTGCATGTTGCATGCGGAAACAACGTTTTGACGACATGGTTATTATACCTGTATGCAATCCGATACGAACTCTGAGTGCAGTATATGGCAAATGTCGAATTCGAAATTTTCCACTTTCGTGAAGGAGATCCAATGCCATTGTCGCAATTTGATCGGCATGATCTGGACTTCGGATGGGTGCCCCTCCAACGCACATGTAGGCATCTCCGATCGTTTCAACCTGGATATTTATATATTATTAAGCATGTAAAATTTTCCTGGGAATGTATTATGTATGATGTGTATGGTTGAGTAAACAAAGAGCAATAAAGGGAAAGCGAGACAGCTCTTCTCTCTCTGTATGTTCATATATATACAATACAGAGTTTAGCGACAACGCAATTGGCAAGTGAAGTGCACGTAATAAGTTTTTCTTGAAGTAACCTTTATAACAACATAACATAAGCACAGGAGAAAACAGGGAAAGGAGACACACGCTGCTACTTTCTCGTCGGTTGTCTCCTTTACCTATTTTGTCAAGTGCCTATATAGTAGTACGTGGTACGTGACAGTACGTGTGTGTACATGCATACTCTCAGCTAAAAGTTACCTGAGCTAACTACAAACATAGTGTTTCTCTCTTATTTTTTTACCTTATAAACATTGTAGTCATTGATTGTGGCATCAAAACAAGTATACAACTCGTTTAGCAAGTCCACGACTTCGAAGGGAGTGGAGTAAGCTGAAATTGTGGTGAAACCAACAATATCCGAAAAATATATGGTCACTTCAGGAAATTCTTCGGGATCAACGGGAAGGCCAAGCTTTAATTTTTCAGCGACCGTACTGTGAAGTACACAAATAAAGAAGAAAGAGAAAGCCATTATTATTATATATAAAAAGTACAAGTCTACAAACTAGGTATACTCAAATAAACTGTATTTCTGGCACAACAACAAATTTAGTAGAGAGTATACCCACACAAAACCTCTTTTTTAAATCGAAAGATGTCTTAAAGTCTTGAGGTATGTGAAACATTTGAAAAATTTAATGGAAACGGAGACAGGAGGAGTCACTTGAAGTTATTATACACATTTTCTAGTTGACTTCCATAATATATTATGCTACTTAAACATGTACATACAAAAACTACTTCTAAGTAATCTTATAACTTGTGTATACATGTTTCATGTCATGTAATACTATATACTTGCCTGGGTAGCATTCTGTTCAACAGTTGTTCCGTTTTCTTTCTCTCCAAATCAAGTTGTTCCGTTCGCATCTCGAATTAACTCTTCCAGGTTGTTACTATATTTTTCCAGCATTTGAAACATCGTGTCCACTATGTTTGCTTTCCTAAGATGAATTATCAAATAAATTTTTGTTAAATATCAAGAAACAAGCTGTTACACTTACTATAAAATAGTATAAGAGGAAATTTGAGACTTTGAGATACTGATACTGTAAAAGCATTTAGCAGAGTGGAAAGTAAAAAAAAAATGTTACACTACATCTCCAACAGACGTAACGTTACGTAACGTATCTAGGTAGGTATATTTAGTGCTGTTAAATAAGCAAGGTATACATGTTCGAATCATATATTTTGTTCCTTTCAGAAAGGGCTCCTTTTATTGGAAATTGCATTACAAGAGCGCTGATTTATAGTGATCTGGGATCTATTCCTCTATACTATATATACCAAGTTTGGTCCAAATCCGATCAAATATGTGATCGGGAGAACGCGGAACGTACAACAGATTTGATCTCCAATGTTATACGGTCCTTAATAACTATAGCATATATGTATGTAATTAAAGTTGTTGGTTCTTTCTTGCTATACCACCAAACCCCAACTTCTTTTCGATTTTAAGCCAAATATCGTTGATGTGGGTTTGGGTTAAAATATAATTTCAAAAGTTAACCAAACCTAACCTGTATATTACAAGCGATCAAATTCAATCACAAATTTGACTGAAACAGCTTATTAACACCAAATCAATACAAAATCATGCACACAAGTGCATATAACTGCAAAAATTTGCATCTTTTTTTGGGTGGAGTGTAACAGGAAAGTATCAAGCTTTTAAATTGCCATTTTGGCGATTAATGCCATTAGAATACTAAAAGCAAGCGAAATGGGTTTTTATAACTGCGAAGTGGTTCTCTGTTGAAATATGTATAAATTGTTTGCATTTTTCAGGATACGCTTGAGTTATGAATGGGAACTATAATGAAATTATGTATCCATTTCAAAAATTTACTTATGTTTTCTGTTGAATTTCATACACGTTAGAATTTGAACATCTTTGATGTTACAACCTGTCTGCTTTCAGTGCTTTCCCTTAGCCTCACATGCATGTCTACATACCTTAGTAATACAGCCATATACATATATATTGGTACACAATGTGTAAGTTTATTCTGCGCAGTTGTAGCTAGTTTTCATTTTTGGAGCTAAAAAAGAGCAGCATGATGATGATACTCTTCCTGATAGCAAGCTTTCAATGAAAGAACAATAAAATTGAAAAATATACGAAATGTTGAACTGTAAAATCCCCAAAGGTTATCGGGTAGTGGAAGTGGAGAGGGAAATGTGATATTGCTGAGGAGTACATTTATTTTGAAGTGGCATATAATGTAGGAAGGAAACTCGGAGACAGCAAAATTCAATTGGGGTGAAAGTTGTTAGTTTTTTTATGGTTCTGTGTGGATAGTGCTACAAATTTCATTCCTATTTCATGTCTCAAGGGCATAAAAAACCACAGGTAAAAAATACTGTCAGTTTCTCTTCTGCTGTCTACTCGTTCAAAGCATTGTACGTACATGCAGAAAACATTAAAAAGGTGTGTATATACTCTATTTTTCTACACTGGAATAAAACGTGTACATTTGGTGCACACTCACCGATCCAACTGATGTGGAACAATTGCGAACAAAAAGGCTATCGGTAAATGTAATTTTAAATGAAAAACAGTACCAGCTTGCACTTTTGCTGACAGTTTTCTTTCACAGATTTTTTGCTTATCATCATTCATGCGAGCGCAGAGGAATTCCAAACCTTTTACTCCGAAAATGAATTACCTCGCCAATATTATGTTTTGAAATAACAGGAGTCAAACAATGAAATCCCACAAAAATGTTTCAGGAAAACCACCATCACGATACACAAACGTATACCTGTATGTATATCTATTCAAATATGGAGAATCCTTTACATCTCTCTTGTGCATGATTGTGACCACTAAGCACACTGCACTACACACATTATAATAGTCTGCGACAAAAATGATCTAATAAAGTAGTAGCTTTAAACCTCAAACCATTACACTAATCCCAAACCATGATATGATTTTGAGCTACAAATTTACAAAGCTGTATAAAACGCTCTTTGAAAATATGGTTTTATATATCAAATAAAATAAATCAACCTTGAAATATAATAATAATAGTAGCAGTATTGAGTAATACGTAAGTACATGTATGTATAGTATGTACATGCATATATAATAATAATAATAATAAATAGTAATAATCATATTCAATGCCCATCCATCACAATACGAGTGGAAAGTGGTGTTTGAGTACCGCACAGTAATAATAATTCGTCTTACCACCACAAAAGCTCACAAAACATATCCCGCTCAACCATAATTGAATTGGTTTTTATATACTAACAAGAAAAGAAAAGCCGAGTGAATGGCAATAATAAGAGGAACACGCAGCAAGGGCAAGCTACTCAATTGGTGAAAGTAGGAAAAGTAGAAAATTTTCATTGAGTGGGAAAGTTAACCTTCCATGGTTGAGTGTTTTGAAGAGGTCGTGGATGACCGTGAAATCTGGTCGCATGTCAGCCAGTTCCGCCCAACATTGCCGCATTATATTAATAGCTTCAGGTTGAGCCAGATTCTTGCTCACAGAAGGTCGAATGAGGGGTGGAGGATTCTTCACTTTCTCTAGGATTTCTGAAATAAAATGGAAATGTTTAGATGTGGATGCGTGAAACAGTATCATCGAATCATTTCATTTCTGGAATCATCAACATTCCTTTCCCCTTTCGCATATTTGCGGAAAGTGTTTATTTTCAAGGAAGAAAACATTGTAATTTGTGTCATTATTAAAAAATACAGAGCTGTGTGCATTTAATGGTCTACCCTACATCAAACTTTACAGGAAATAATTGTTCTTGTAGCTAGCACGTTTTTCCTTGCGTAAATATTCACAGACATGTCTGTGCATTATTCGAGATGACATGCATATCATGCTGCATAATGTCACCGGGTTTTGTGCTGCATATTAAATTACTGAAATGCCAAAGTTTTACTTTAAAGCAAACATTTTTACGTCTGTGTAAAAATTATGTACCACAATACCGCATTCAAATAAATTTTTGTCTTATCATAATACAGAATGAAAATACCTTCAGGAGATATAGTCAGCATGCAGTAAGGTTCTCCCCTCACCAAAACTTCTTGCATGATTATGGCAAAACTATAAACATCCGCGGCTTGTGTTCCATGGCGTCTTAAAGTTTCATCTCGGAGTAATTCTGGAGCTGTCCAGAGGAGTTCTAATGTGTCACAATGTCAACATGTGTTAGGTTAAAGTTAAATTGATATGTAGGTAATTACGATGAAAAACTATTACTGCACATGGTTTTCTTTGCATCTTGCATACAACTTGCATCAATATATGCAAATAAAAAAGTACACAACATTTATGAGTACTTAACTTACCTTTAGGACTTCGCTGGGGTAGCGTGAGACCTTGTGTGTGGTATAATGACAAGATGCCATAATCGGTTATTTTCAAGACCCATCGAGCATCGATAACGCAGTTGTAGGATGTAAGGAATCCGTGTACCCTCACTAGGCTGGAATGAAGATATCGCATACCCTGCAAAATAAAACACAAATTAAAACTTTTTTGTTTGTAAATATACACAGGTTATAGGTATACATAAAATTTACCTTATCTGAATTCAAACAAAAAATGCTCAAGTATATGCAATCTTCATTTTGCGGTTTTACAAGTTATCCCAAAGAAGTTTAATTAAAATTCATACGCTCTACTAGTTCTAGCATCTGACATAAAACTATAATGTATTGGGTCACCTTTTTGATTACAAAGTTTCCAACACGCAAATTCACAGTCGAATTCGGTACACTCAAACATGAGGGTTGTCAAAAATAACAATAGAGATAACAACATAAAGCTTGACTTGAGCATATGAAAGACAAGTAGTATTTAAAAGTTACTCTTTTGTATTGAATGAAAGCAAGGTAAAAAGGGTTAGCTTTTTGTTTGACTCTCCCTTCAATGCAATACAGATAAAAAGGCTTGAAAGAAGAAAAACATCAGTTAAAAAGACACGTAAGAGGTGGTTAAAGACATCTTTTTATGAAACTTTTCCACACAATGATGTGGATCTTCTCTGAAGTGGAGAAGTTGAAACGAAAGTGTGTGTTGTATGCACATTGTAGACAAAAGAGAGTTTATCAGAGCACACGACTCTTCATCTAATTCATAAAACAAAAAAGATCTTTTTCAAGTTATAAACAACACTTGAAAAAGAACACTGCATTATGAGCTGACATTGAGGGTAGCGACAGTGGAAGGAAGTTGCCTCAAAACTTTTCGTCTCATTTATCTTTAATGGACCCCTTTCATACTTAATCAAATCCGTTCCTTTTCATAAGAGCAAAGAAAATGTTTAGAATTTCATATCAGTGCTATTTTTAACCGGGGGACAAGTGTAACATTTGCAGCCAGCTAGCTCAAGTTGGATAAAAAACGTATTGAGAATCTAAATCCGATGGGATGAAAGCCATAAGGCAAATAAATACCTTTAGCCACGTTTGTGTTGATTTACCGTACCATCACTTACGTACATATACATATTACTGGTCATTTTACAAAAAAAGTTTATTAATAACAAAGTTTTGTACCCACATATACAAAATATGTAGCGTGAAAACTATGTGTAATTTCATTATTCCGGGAAGTCATAATAGTAATAATGATGATCATAATCATAAGGACTGATAATCTCATAAACCCAATGAGCGATTTCTTTGTCCATCTTTATCTCTAAAGATGTCAGCCTTTTCATTCGAAAAGCTTGTGAATAGTGAACATATTTCTTTTAAATACATTGAATTACGCAATGGAGTTTATCCTGACATCGCTGTCCTGTCTTGCCTCGCGTCTCCAACTTTCACTCCCATTTATTAATGACTTTGGTGAATTTTTTTTCACAAATTTCAAATTGTATGCACTCATAGTCGACTCAATTCTGATGCTCATTTACACGTACAAAATATTTAATATATTTCTATGCTTGAGCAAATATAAATATATTTACTATCAATGTCGATTGAACAAGCTTTACAAAGGAAAATGTAATTTGTAAAGGTTGAAAGGGCTAAAACATTATAAGTACTAATGTTCCCAATTCACCAAAGCTTGAAATTTATGGAATTGAATGGTATTTATAGTTATGTAACTGAGTGAAAACCTTGTATTTTATTCATGGCATTTGCTTAAATTTAATAATTTAAAATTTAAACGGGGGTTTCGTCAAATTATAGCAATCGAAATGTTCACAATATAGACAGTGGTGGTGTGTGATGATGTATGTCGTCATCATTTGTGGCAATGAATTATAAATTACAGACGAAAAATGTGGTGTGTCCTACCAAATTGAAATGGAGCTAGGAAAGTTACAAAAGAAAATTGACGGCCATTCTTCTCATTCTATAATATACAGTGGCTGAAAAGGAATTGCACAATAAAAAGTCAATGTCAATATTTTATGCAATACAAGTCTGAATTTACTAACTATTACTAATTATAATAGGTAGAATAAGGATAGACACCACGGGTAATAGATGCATATGCATAACGTTGTAAATAAATTGAATTTAGTGTTAGGGATGGATCGTATAATTTTAAGACAATGTTGGCCATGAATGATTTCTTCGATGATTTTGTAAACAACTATTTGATATGGATGTATGCATATTGCTTTACTTACATATACAATGTTGAATGTATATTATGCATGGTAATTTTTGCAGTAATATGTTACTTCGTTTCAGGTTTTGAATGTATTATGATTTTATTATAAACAATACTACTTAGCTGTCTATGCATAAATTACCTGGAATACTATTATTATATGAATTCATCAATTTTCTGGCATGTAAGGAAACCATTCGCTTCTGCTGTATAATTATTTTCTCCTGCGTCTAAATTTAATGAGTATATGAGCACAATCTTGAAGAAATTAATGCACGTGTAGTTCTAATCTTTTTGGCTAAGGGGCAGCATGAGACCATATTTTTAGCGTGAATTTTTGGCAACCACGCTTCTGTGTATCTTACCCGAACAAGGTCTGTAAGAAGTGAAAGCTTGAACGCCCAGTCCAGTTTGATGTCTTGTTGCTTGATGATATCGTGCAAAGAGCCTCTACCACAGTATTCCCATATCATTGCAGGGATACCTTCCGTTAGGCAGCCTATTAATGCGTTCATATTCTCGTGTCGAAGGCCATGAATCTGTAAAACAACATTGTCAGAAACTTTTCTTATGTATGAAGGTCAAAACAAAATGGACAACAAAAAGATATCAATACAATCATTTAAAAAGTACCATTTCATACTTATTACAATTTAAGCAACAATAATAATTTAAGTATTTAAGACTGTACATACATTGCGCGAATAATGCAAAAACACAAAGAGCTTTGGTTAACTTTCCCTTATACACTACTTTCAAAGGACTCATTAAATCAAAATTAGGTATGTATGACAGCAGGTTGGGATAAAGTTGTTGCAAAAGTATAATAGTAGTAAATGAGAGAGAAAGAGCTAGACATTAAATCTTACCGTCTCTATAACCGTCATAGCCTTAGCCTTAAGTTGAAACGAGTCGGAAGGTTCTGCCAGTTTTCTGAGATGAACTAAATCCCCCTGTTACAGGTCATATAGAGGAAAGAGAAAAAGGTAGATTATGTTATATGATACAAGATGCCTAATAAATTACACACAACTTTCGTATAATTTCCTATTGAGGAAGCAGCAGAAAGGAAAAACGGTTTTCTTGTGGTCGCCCTTTGGGACACAAGAAACGAGACGAGACGCCCACAGAACATAAATGCTCGTCATTTGACGACAATGTTAGTCGTCGGTAGACATCATTATCATTATTATAATCATCAGCCCATTCTTCGTATTATCTTCTTGTCAATCCATAAAAAGCGAAAATACATGCTTGGTAAATCGCATCATTTCGCTTGAAAAGATTTTCCAAGTTTCATAAATTAAAGGCGGGAATGTTCTAAATTGAATCTTGAATAGATAAGATAGCTTGCTAAGGGCATATTATCCATCCTCATTTTCCTAAATTCTTTCCTGAGGAAAGTCCTACAAATACATATATGTTAACACAGAATATGAGTCGAAATAATATGCACAGGGACATTATATGAGGGGACATACTAAAAAGTTTGACAAAGCTAAAAAAAATACTTCAGTAAGCAAAAAAAAAAATGCTTGGACGTTTTATTTTTTACGCTGTGTCCTTTTATTGTAGAGTGCGCGATTAAAATTGTTTTAATGACGGTTTATATGGGCTAAGCAAAGCTTATCTCTTGGAAAGAGGATAAGTACTCTCAAGTCATTGTGCTTTTCATCTAAAGTGAGTTGCCAAAGAATAGTGTGTTACTTCAAGGAAAAAAGTGCTCCTTATTGTATGCTTCCAACCTCGTTCAGTGTTGTAGCATGAATAAAATAGGCAGCTTTCTCCTCATTCTCGACCTACACAAATTGAATTTTCTCGTTCAGCCCTGCAGCCACACAACGAAACAGAGGGGAAAAACCCTCATGGTAAAAGTATATTTCAACAACTGTTTATTATTGTAGGATTTCTTAGAGTATTTGCTGGGAATATATATGGGGAATTCACACGTAAGTAACGTGTTATCTTGACTGAGCGAATGCCGACTAACAAACAATCATTGAATTGAGCTAACCGTTTTCAATTACTACACTGATATTGCCTGTCTATCATACTAACTTTCACTGGAGTGGGTTGCTTTATTTCTTTAGCCTGTATCTCTAATTTAAAAATAAGTCTATCACCTACAGCAAGCAGGGCAGCATCTATAAGGACTTTTCCCCAAATTGAAAAAGAATTAGATTTTTGCGAGAAAACCTACATGCTATTAGTACACTACCACCCACCTAAAACAGACGATAGTGGAAATGTATATAGGTTTATACACATATTATTATCGTATTATCCATACTGACCTTGTATCTTGCTTGATTTTCATTTAGAACTATCGAGTCATTCTTCATGGTTGTAACGCTGAGTTGTTTCTTGAGTGGTCCATACGAACCTTTTATCAAGTCGGGTTTTTCGTTGGGATGTTTAGACGCGGATAGGACTCTCTCCACCGCTATATCTTCGGACTTTGATGTAGATAGATTCTGCAATAAATCAGTGACAGCACAAGTTTATTAACATTTATGCGCATAAATCACTATACACAGGTAATAATCACTATATTTCGTGTACACACTTTCTCCAACATACTTTTTTTAACATTATTTATATACAGCATATGCATATATAAACACACAATGATAAATGATGGTTTAATAAAGCTGCTTCGCTAAATGTTCATTGCGTGGGTTTATTTTTTCTCAAAAATATATACATACTTTATCGTACATACATACGTCCAACTCGTTATATTTTTCTGTGACCATTATCAAAGGAAAAAATGTGGTTTTGTTGAAGGTTACAGGAAGTTCACGTCATAAAATGTTATATAACACAACGGAACTTTGTAGGCAGCAATCATTCCATCCATACGCACTATAAAAGTCCGACATTTTATTATCCACATGCAAAGAATGCAAAACATGAAACTGACGGTATCAATGTCGTCGTGGGCCAGTTCTACAACACAAAGCTGTCGTTGACATGCTGTGCTACATAATATATTTTAATGTTCCTGTCTCAAAAATATGAAAACGGTTTATTTTCTCCCGTTTTCAGTAGTTTTTATCTTGATATTTGTTCTTTTATTTCTGACATGAGCTTCGCCATGAAAATGGCACAGAGTACTTACAAAGTAAGTACTTGTGCAATTTTTCTCAGAAATATTACTTTCTCAACATATCAATTCATAAAATTTCTATAAATATTAGTGACAGTGTTTCTTGTTATGTGTATACTAATAATACATAGTTCATCATTATGCATATTGTTCAAAGGGAAATTAATTCACTTGCCTTTTTGTTGTTCTCTGTCCAGATAGAGTTGGAACTAAAGCATATGTCATGAGAGCTTAAAATGATTTTATATGGACCAAGATTGCGGTTTCGACCAGAGATTTTCTTGTGGCTGGTACTTGAGGGAACATACAACATTGTATTCTGGTAGCGCTCCCTACAAGTAAAACCAAACATGACAAAAATATATGAAAAATGGCACAAATATGCGCATTTGGTCTGAGCTTAAGAATACTTTACTAACTTAATGAGGTAGTTCGTCTAACTAAACATTTGAGTTCCGAGTATATCTAAATATTTGCAAAATTTCATTCAATTTTATTCATATATCTTCAGGCAGAAATGTACCTGAAATATAATGTGGCAGCTATAATCCCGGCTACAATAACTGCAGTGAGTATCATTGCCCCGATTAGTTGTGTCCACGTTATCAACGTATCCCGTGTTGTTTTCTCTGAAAAGATTTTAAAAAGGTCACATAAAATGTTGTACACAATACCAAGCAGTTAACATGATGTTACTCGTCACGTCAACCTTGTGCGGGGCGATCATAAAAATGTGTTCTTATCTATAAATATAAAGAGGGTTAATAAAAATAAGACTTTTTCAAATGAGTTTGACAATATAGCTGTGATCAATATATCACATTTATGTACCTTTTAAGCATACTTATCACAAGCACTTGCACTTCAAATGTATCA